>PPOW02000019.1:0-197142 GCA_003708965.2 Debaryomyces subglobosus | reverse complement strand
TTGTTGTTGTTGTTGTTGTTGTTGTTGTTGTTGTTGTTGTTGTTGTTGTTGTTGTTGTTGTTGTTGTTGTTGTTGTTGTTGTTGTTGTTGTTGAAGCATATAATTTTGCTGTTGTTGTTGAACAGCGGCAGCAGCGGCTACAGCAGCTAATGCATACTTGTTTTGCAGATTTTGATTATGTGAGTGATTAATATTATTACCATTGCTATTACTGTAACCAGAGCGATAAACGTTGGAATATTGATTTGAATTATTCAGCGTTTTGGAGTCATTTAAAATAGCCTTATCGATGACTTCTAATTGACTATTGAAAGGAACCAATTCCAATTTTCTTTTAGTATAGCTAGGAGTTGTAGTGGACCTTGTCACTGTTGATGACGACATGTTATGCAATTTTTTTTTAGTATGGGACTCTCGTTCGAATGAAAACCTTTAAAGTGGACAAAAAGACAAAAATGCAAATACCCAAAAACTTTTCTATTAGAAAGGCCTATTATATCGTTTTAGTTATAACCACACAATAAATTAAACTGACCAAATCCAAATTGAATCAAAATGAAAAGAGAACTTGAAAATGCTGAAAAAAGATAATGTGAACAAAAAGTGTTGTAAAAAGAAAATAAAGCAAAACAAAAGTAAAAAGAAAATGAATGAACGGAATTAAACGAGCGTGATATCAATAGTAACAAGACTTACTATCTTAGTCTTGCAATAATACTCAATTGGTTCTATTTTATTAAAGAGAAAGAGAATTTACTGAGGTAAATTATTGTCGATTTTTCAACGCGCCAAATCTTTCGGTATTAAAAAATCTACACGTGAATATGTTAAAGTATATATATGTAATCAAATATAAATATTAAAGTAGCCACATAAGTTATACTTAGGTAGAAGCATTGGATTGCCATGAAGGGATATTGTCCGATGTATTTGACTCTGATTTAGAACCAGATTTAGTATTGGAATTTAATTGCCAAGAAGGAACACCAACGTTGGCAAGACTATTCTTAACTACATTATCATCGGTACCTGGGTCAGTATGCGATTTGTACTCCGAATGAGGAGGTAAGTTATCTTCATTTTCATTGTCTTTCTTATTCTCTTCCTCTTCTTGTTGTTTATGC
The DNA here is from genome assembly GCA_003708965.2 of Debaryomyces subglobosus. Classification (NCBI taxonomy): domain Eukaryota; kingdom Fungi; phylum Ascomycota; class Pichiomycetes; order Serinales; family Debaryomycetaceae; genus Debaryomyces; species Debaryomyces subglobosus. Next base: position 196,018 of record PPOW02000019.1, on the reverse strand, counting down.
TTTAACTGCCACTCTGGTATACCGGCTGCGAATAGACCCTTAGGGGAGGTTGAAGTTTTAGAGGGTTCACCGGCAGTAATATCCGAAGATGGAGCAGGACTTGTGGATAAAGCTTCAGCTTTATGTGTACTATTGGATGCTTTAGGTTTATTGGAACCATTAGAGCTTCCTGCTTTCGCTTTCTTTAAGATTTCCGATGCAGATGGGATTGAAGATACAGGGGCAATCTTTCTTGAAGATCCAGTAGTGTCACTCGAGGCAGACTTTTCAGCTCTTACCTTAATCAATTGCTTCAAAGACGTCAATTCTTCGGCAATATCTTTCAATTCGTCTCGGATATTTTCTTTAGTCAGCAGCATATTCTTTTCAATGCTATTTTTCAAATTGTCTATTTCTAACTTCATCAATCGCAAATCATCATCAAATTTCAACTTATCTTTGTTGTATTTAGAAAGGAAATCATTGACATTTTCGATGACAATATCAATTTCTTTCAATTTTGATTCATTCGATTCCTTGATCTCGTTCTGTTCCATAGACATCTGTTCTAATAATTTATCTATCTTAATAAATTCTTCATCAATCTTAGCCTTATCATCATCGATCGATTTCTGTGTAGGTGGAATAATGCTTGGTATCAAATATTTTGAAACTACTTGGTATAAACCATATGTTACCCCAGCTGTAGCCGTAGCCATGATGAAGTAATCTTGCCATGTTCTTTCTGGCACCTGAGGTGCTGCCACATTGTAATAATCAATAGGTGGTTGAGATGGCAATGGTTGTTGCTGTTGTGGATGTGTTACTTGTTGTTGATTTGAGGAATTTTGTCCATTAGCTCGCTTCAACGCTTCCTCAATTTCTTGTTCATTAAGCCCTTTTGATTCCAAAAACTCAATTTTTTTGTTCAAAGGAGAAGATGACACATTGGCATCTTTTAAAAAACTGACTGCACTGTTAATTAATTCGTTGTTCATCACTCTTAATAAGAAACAATATACTAGAGTTATACGTTGATAATCTTACGAGTTGAATTTTTGAAGTCATTAATATGAGCGGGGGTGCGACTCAATAAAAATAGGTTCCGAGGCTTCATATTCTGCTAGTGTAAGCGCACAGAATGAATAACTGGTATGTTTATAAATATAGAATCAATATATACAAGGAATTATACAAGTTTTTTGTCAGATTTGGTTATAATCACTTGAGCAAAATTAGATTTAATTAATTCTTCATAAATGCACCAACTTATACCCGATGAAAGACCCTTTCTTCCAAATCTTAATGACAAACCTCTAAAAAGGTTCTTGACGCCACCTTCTTCTTTCATTAAATCTTTAGTAGCAGACCACAAGGTCATCTTTTTGGAAGCTACAATAGAAGATAGCTGAAGTCTTGTTTTTATAGCATCGAACGGAGCAGTAATGGTGGTAGATACAGATGCCGCTAAGATAGCAGCACTGGTATTTATAATGGTTGATCTTGTAATGGGGCCATTTTCGTCTTCATTTATCGGAGGTACTATCTTTGTCAAGATGTCATTTTTGAACGATTCGTAGAATAAAACATACAATCCAGCGTACGGACAATCTCTGGCCAAAGTAGCGAGTGATCCCTTGAAGAAATTTTTCAACGATCCTTTTCCTTTTTGATTACCATCTAGATAAATATTCTCAAACCCCTCATACATCGAGTTGTAGTTATATATGTTGGATTCATATCTTGTTTTAACTATCGTTATAGGCATCGTAATAATACCTACAATGGCTCTAACAACAAATCCAGTAGCCAAATTTTCGACCGGAGACAATTTGGGCAATACGCTTGTATCTGATACATTATCCGAATTCATCTTATAGTTTGATATTCCACTTCTAGCGGATGACAAAATTGTGAAATAAAGACCGGCTCCAACTGATGTCCTCAAAGTAGAAGGCAAAGCACCTCTCCACAAGTCCTTAATATGGGTCAACTTTTTTAATTCTTTAGATATGGTTGTTCTATATTTCAAATTGGAACGCTGTTGTTGTTGTAGTCTCGTCTTTAACAAATCAAACGGTTGTAACGAAATGGCAGATATTAATCCAGCAGCTGCTCCTGATATTAAATGTGTCGAAGTCTTTGGGGGTGATTGTTGTTGTGGAGCCATTTCTGGTGCAGCCTCCGATACTTCGGAAACATCGGAAACCATTAGGAAAGGCTGTAGACGTTATTTTCGGATTGGAACGAACTGGACTCTTTGAAAGGAACGAACGTAAATTTAATCTACTTTGGGATCAATGAAGTCAATCTGGTCAATGAGGTCACTTGAATATTATTCCAGAAAAATGAATACTATTATACCCTTCTAATCAACGAAAAAGTATACAGATGTTCTAATTGTTTCTATATCTAATTTTAAAGATGTGTAGAGTAAGAAGAGTAGAAATAAATTCGTTGAATGATATTATGCTACCGTTTCAATGAACATCTATATACAGGTCATGATATTTTATTCCTATTACCGGATGATACTAGAATTGGATATGAGAGTTGAAGAATTCTCTCAGTCTTTTAGTAATGACTAATGTTTCGTCGATCTCTTGTAGGCATTCCTCTCCAACATAATCATACTTTTGAAAGGATTTATATAATGCTAACGAAGATAATCCGAGGAATGAATGAAAAGGGTCAGGAAATGATTCGCAATCTTTTCCAAAACCACCCAATAGTGAGTTCTGAGTTTCATTTAGTAAGTATTGAATAACTTGTTTGATGTTAATTAGTTGTAAGCCTTTAGGATCCAATAGTTTTAAACTAGCTGAGCACCACCATGAATAGCAAGTATCACTGAATTTATTTTCTCTCCCGTTAAAGCCACCCACATCTTCTTTCACCCAGTATACATACGAAAGTTCATTGTACACTGGAGATGAGTAATCAACTTGTCTATGCACAAGCCAATTCCTAGTTATGTCAACCCACAGAACGTTCTTCGTAAAGTCATATTCCAACAATCTTAATGTAGCGATACCGCAGAAGGTTAATCCCGAATGTGATTCTGTGAATTTACTTGAACTAAAACCGCCATTAAAGTTAACCCGATCTAGGACAAAAGCAATTAAGTCTTGCTCATTAAAGTCATTAATCCTATCGCATACCGGTAATTCATCGTATTTACATAATTTCCTAATACTAGCCGCAATATAGCAGTGTCTTAAGTCAATTTCGCCAAACGGATCACCGTTTTTGTCTAAGACAGGCTTAAATGCTCCTTTATTTGGTCCACTAGAGACCTGACATTTGCTTACAAATTTCATTATTTTGTGTCTATCTAAATTCTTGGAATAGTCCGATTCTAATGCCAATAAATTGATCAATGCAAAAAATGTAGCCGATAGATTGGGCAAGTCATAACTCTTTTCTCTTATATCTAGTTTGAATGTTTGGCTCGGTCTGAAAGATTCAATTTCATCCGATGGATCTACAATCTGATGTTCATATATATGTGCAGCGTACTCTTTCTTTTCAACTTTGGTCAAGTCTAATTTGCCTAGTATATCCAAACCATGTAAACAAAAATATATTATCGATAATCGATTTGAATCTTCTGATTGTGCTTTAGATGGCAACGATTGCATACATAAGCGGAAATACTTCTCATGCTTTTCTATCAATAAAGGATCTATCTTTCCATCTTCTATAATATTCATATTAATTCTTAACTAGTAAGTTCTGTTCAGAAGGAAGGGTCATTTTCGACAAGAATCTAAAAGGTGGTGTACTAACCGCGACATAATTATTTTGCCATTTTGATATAATTTTTACTAAAAAGCCTGGTTAGATAGACACAAGGCTGTCGCCTATTAACCTCTTCCGGTATATGTCGGCCTCCTGGGATTTCAAAATCCGTATTTTCTACGTGAAAAAAAAAAACGGATATCTAATATTGGCTATGTTGTCTAGGTTCAAAGCCGATTTATTTACAGCCTCAGCGTAGTGCAATTACATGGCTCATGAGGTCTTTATAATGGCTTAAATATTTAAACTTATATAAATACAAGAGATAGAATTGGGCAATTAGTATTGTGAGGAAAGTGTATATTTTCTTTACTAACACAATTGTTTACAATAAGGTGAATATATTATATTAGTTGCTGCTTTTTAATCTTCGTCACTCCAAATCACGTTTTTAATGAAGCTTTTAAATACTTTTTGCATACTTCCGGTTATCACGTTAGTGATGGGCTATAGTACCAACTCATCATCCAATGGCACTTCACTTTCAAATCTGTCCCTGACTTCAACTCAATCCTCGTCAATCTTGACTTCGTTTATCCAGAAGTCAGATGTGACCTCTTCTGGTGAAGCGCATTATATCAATGTCAATCACCTTGGCTTGGTGGGTGGCTTTATGGCTGCCGTGGGGTCAGTGCTCGTGTAGAGCTTCGATGATTCATTTCCTGAACGTTGACTAGTAGTGACTTTCCGCGCCAGAGATATGTCGGGATTAACTATGAAGTTGATTACGCTGGTGATCGAACTAGTATCTGCTTTGATCCAATATTTGGAACACGGGTAACGAGCCACGGTGCTGAGTGGTCGACTATTAAAGAAAATCACTATATTGGAATAATAGTGCTGTCATTGTGTCACAAAGTTTATGTGTGTGCCAAAAACTCACGTTTAGGGTTGCGATACTATGTATGAATAAACCCACCCACGCGGATGAAAATAGGTTGCGAAAATCTACTACAGGTAAAAACATGAGCAGGAAACGTGCTCTTGGTGGTTGCATACTAACCACTTCATTCTGACTTATTCTGTTGTATTGTATATATTACTTTCCTTATTGAACGCAAGCACGTTGCTTATGGCTTGGTAATAAGGTTGACCGAAAGCGCATTATCAGAGGCCTATTTGTCTAAGCCATTAGTTAATCTTTAGTGATGGAATACCATTTCGAACAATAAATTAATGTTGCTAGTGTGTGGTACAGGGGGTTTGTTCGGTATATTAGTTTAAAATGGTATTTATCACTGGAAATAGCAACATTGGAGATATATGTGAACTAGCTATGCATGGGTACCAAATGGTATAAATAGAACTGAATCTTCAAATAAAATTAGAATCAAGTTACTTGTAGTATTAAATCTATAACAAAAAATCCAACCTAATTATGAGAGTCTCAACCTTAGCCGTCCTTTTAACTGTTACCGCATCAGTTAACGCTAAATTCGCTGTTCCTGATGCAGCAAAGTTGGTTGCCAGAGCTGAATCTTCCTCAGACTCCAGCGAATCCGACTCATCTAGCTCTTCGGATGCTTCTTCATCTTCTGATGACTCAAGTTCCTCAGGATCTTCTGGGGCTGGATCTTCGTCTGAATCTTCCGGTTCTGCTTCTCAATCTTCAGGCTCTTCCGGATCTTCAGGCTCTTCTGGATCTTCATCTTCTGATGATTCTTCTTCCTCAGGTTCTAGTGCAGGATCAGGTTCTTCTGGTTCATCCGATTCCTCTTCCAGCTCCGACTCCAGTTCTAGTGCTGACAGTGCTGCTATTGGCTTAAACCACGCTGTTGGTTACAGTTTCGCTGCAGCTGCTGTCGTTGTTGGTGGTTTATTAATATAGGTATTTTCAGCCCCATATTATTTATATTCTATGACTTTGTTTAATTATGTTTATTATTCAGTATCCAATATATTTGTTTTGTTAGAATCGTGTAGTCCAAAATTGACGACAGAATTAGATATCAGATAAGATTTCGAAGAAATTGACATTAAAGTTTTGTGAAAATGGCTTGTCATCTTTATTGTAATCCTGGTTTATAATTGACAAAATTACTGGTAAATCCTCACTCGTGGAATTAGCCAATACCCCTGAATAACAATTAAATTCTCGAGACGACAATTCAAGTAGAAATGGATTCTTCTCTTCAAATAATTTACTTACACTCAACTCAATATTTCTTTTCCAATCTATTTCAAATTTTGAAATAAGGGAATTGTTATCAAAATTACAAATAGTATTATCATCAATTTTCGACTTGTTCAAAGAAAAGCAGAATTTTGATAGATCAATATTCAATCCACTACCCAATAATTTGGTAAAAGCCTCTTTTAGGGTCCATAACTGGTTGAATACTATATATCTAAATGAAGTATCTCTGATTTCGAGCAATTGCTGTATCTCTGTCGGATCGAATATTGGTTTAAATTCTTGAAGAAAATTAGTCGATGATATCGCTTGTCTTGAATGAGATAAATCAATTCCGATAAGCCCTGGAGCATTCAACTCAACAACTATACTTATTATATCATTTGAAGAACTCGAGCTAAATTGGAACTTATACAATTCTTGCTGCATTAAGTATGGTTTTCCAAACTCATTGTACGAAAAATTTAAGTCCTTCCAGGGTTGAAATTTACCATTTGGATCATACATATAGATAATGTAATTCAAAACCAACTTAGAAAACAACCTACTAATTAATTGCTTATTTCGACTTTCTAAATTCTTCTGAGACCTTACTGTTAATTGATCCTTTAAATTTAAAAGTCTTAAGCTCGACTCAAAGGAAAAATCATCGTTTAAATAGTCGACCAACTCTGATGTAGTAATATTAGTTGTAAACAATAGTACTTGGTGCTCATTAATATGACTGGAAGTTTCTGTAACCCTTTCAAATTCAAGCAAGATTTTGTTATCTTTGGTACTCATCGAAATAGAGCTAATATTCGCTCATATTTTTATCATAATACAGTTTTGATACTTTTTGTTTCGCAATTTTGATATAAATTGGGGTTAATATGTAAGATAATATTACAGAATACAATATAGCTTACGCACCTAGAATATATTACTGCGCTATTTAATAGTCATATTTGGCCAGGTAATATGCCGAAGATGCTTTCCCAATGTAAGGGTTTCTTTGTGCATCCTTATAACATTCTAAGATCACTTTTTTGCATTTTTCAAAACTTTCCTGAGATATCTGGTAGTGGAAAGCTACCCTACTAGCATACAATTTAATGCCATTTTCTTTCAGCAATTTAATTAAAACTTCAGAACTCATTTTGTTCTTAGGGAAGTCAATAAATACAAAATTTGTTTCAACCGGGTGTTCTAATGCAATTCCATGTTCTTTACATAGATTTCCTAGTTCTCGAGCCATTTCATGGGTCCTTTGTAGCTTTCCAAAGTTTTCATCAATCGCAGTTATAGCCATAGTAGCCAAAAGACCAGATTGTCTAATGCCTCCACCATTTTGCTTCTTGAAGTGATTGGCCTTCTTCACAAAATCCTTATCCGCAACTAACACTGTTCCGATAGGAGCTCCCAAAGTTTTTGAAAGACATAAAGAAACAGAATCGAAGTAAGAACAATACTCTTTTAAAGAAATTCCCGTGGCAATTGATGCATTCCATAATCTAGCACCATCTAAGTGAAGCTTCACATCGTTATTTTTGCAAAACTCTGATATTTTTGCGATCTCTTCAATGGGGAAAAGCATCCCATGTAATGTATTTTCCAAAGAAATTAACTTTGTTGGAGCTCCATGAATTTCTCCATCATCCGGGATGAAGTTTGGCAATATATCGTCTTCTAAAGTCAAATAAATACCATTTTTAGGTTTTATAGGTTGCGCCATTGCTTGGGATAATGTTGCCATCCCCCCAGCTTCATCCACGTATACATGGGCCCTATAGTCGCATAATATACTATATGGTGGTTGTTTTAAATTAACACGCAAACAGATTTGATTAGATAAAGTACCGCTAACACAGAATAGACCTGCCTCCTTCCCAGTCATATCTGCAACTTTCTTTTCCAACTCAATTGTAGAATCGTCTTCGTTGTAAACAGAATCCCCCAAAGTAGCTTTTGTTAGTGATGCTATCATAGATAGCGTTGGGGTCGTAAATGTATCACTTCTGAACTCATTGTGTGCTGGACTTAAGTCAGTAAAGTTAGAAAAGTCCATTTTGCCCAATTGATCCTTATATATATATATACTTGTTTCCTTATGTTAAGGAGATATGTAACGATGGATTGGTATAATTCGGTTCCCTTTATACCCTAATGAGTGAGACACGATATTAAAAGCTACACTTTCTACCTTCCTTAAACACAATTTATGAGTCATCCTCATTCAGGTACTACATATATATAACACCCATTTCGATGCTAAGATCTTTTGCATGTATCATGTTACATTTATAGACTACTTTTTACGATTTGTATATTTATATGGAATGGTAGTCACTTACTACAATATATGTAACTTAACGACTTGCTCCATCAATGAAGCCAAAACATTGACGGGTATTTAAAAGACAGCTACACATGCTCCATAGGTAGTTTGCTTAGTCTTATGCTATTCTTGTCCCTTGGGTGTAGAATAGGAGCAATAGTACTGATACCGACGCATACTTTTGTAATCGGATCTAATTGCCTAATCTGTGAGTATCCGCTTAGATGAAAAATTGTACTGTATATTTGATAAGAGAGGACATAAATACTGTCAAGAAGTCGTTATAATGAACTGATGCTTAATTTATGAAATACTTTAATTTAGTATCAAAATATCTATCATGCCATTACCACTTGAATATAATGTTACATTGCCTGATGGTAATAAATTTGTTCAACCTTCCGGGTTGTTCATTAACAATGAATTTGTGAAAAGCAGATCAGGTAAGACAATTGATTCCATTAACCCTTCAACGGGTGAAGTCAATGGATCTGTTTATGCAGCAGATGAAGAAGATGTTGATACTGCCGTTAAGTGTGCTAGGAATGCATTCAATTCTGTGTGGAGGAAGACTACAGGTGTTGAGAGAGGAGATTTACTCAATAAATTCGCACAGGTCTTATTAGAACAGAGAGACTTAATTGGTTCCATTGAGGCCTGGGATTCAGGAAAGACAAAAGAGCAAAATGCTGTGTATGATATTGATGAATGCATCAATTGTTTTAAATATTTTGCAGGATGGGCCGACAAAATTCAAGGAAAGGTGATTCAGAATGATCCAAAAAAGTTGGCATACACAGTTCATGAGCCATTCGGAGTCTGTGGACAGATTATTCCTTGGAATTATCCTTTGGCTATGGCTGCATGGAAGTTAGCTCCGGCTTTAGCTGCTGGTAATGTTGTGGTCTTGAAATCGTCCGAGGTGACCCCCTTATCAATTTTGTATTTGGCAAAGATTTTCAAAGATGTAGGCTTTCCACCAGGTGTTGTAAATATTTTATCTGGATATGGAGCAACATGTGGAAAGGCATTGGCTAGTCATCTAGATGTTGATAAAATAGCGTTCACTGGGTCAACTGCTACTGGTAAATTAATACAGCAAATGGCTTCTTCTAATTTAAAGGCTGTGACTTTAGAATGCGGTGGAAAATCTCCATTGATTGTGAGACAAGATGCTGATTTGGAGCAGGCCGTTAAATGGGCAGCAATAGGTATCATGAGTAACCAAGGCCAAATTTGTACATCCACTTCAAGAGTCTATATTCACGAATCTGTTTATGAGAAATTTGTAACATTATATGCTAAACATATAAAAGAAGAATATGTTCAGGGTGACATGTTTGAAAAAGATGCAATCGTTGGTCCACAGGTATCTAGACAACAATTTGACAAAGTCTTATCATATATTGGTATCGGAAAGAAAGAAGGGGCCAGAGTTGTTTTAGGCGGTGAAAAAAACACCGACGGAAACATGTCGAAAGGATTTTTCATCAGACCAACTATCTTTGCGGATGTTAAACCAGATATGAGAATTGTTAACGAAGAAATATTCGGTCCCGTTGTAACTTGCGGAAAATTTACGTCTGACGAAGAAGCAGTAAAATACGCCAACCAAACGCAATATGGATTAGGAGCCGCAATATTTACCTCAGATATCACTAAGGCGCATGAAATGGCAAGTGATATTCAGGCTGGTATGGTTTGGATAAATTCTTCCAATGATTCAGACTGCCATTTTCCTTTTGGTGGGGTGAAAATGAGTGGGGTTGGTAGAGAATTAGGTGAATATGGTTTATCCATGTATACTCAAGCTAAGGCTATCCACGTTAATTTAGGCACAAAGTTATAATAAGGTCCATAGTTTATGTTTTATAATTCAAAATATACAGCACTTCTAACTAGTAATTATTCTGTCTATATTGCTCTATCCGAAGTTGCAGCCATTACTAAACCGAGTCGTGTACCCTCAGTTAATTGTAAGCATAGTTAAGATTGCCCTACCACTAGATCAATGGCCCATAGGAATTACACTAGAATCAAATTATATATAAGAAGATTACAGTTATGAAGAATGACAAGCCATTCAAATCCAGTCGTTACTGTATCTCCGATTAAATATCCTCTTTTGACGTTAGAACCGCAGGAAGAGTATCAAAATTCGTACTATGGTAGGTTGTGCAATAAGAAGTCTAACCAGCCGAAAGATTCAATATTGAAAAAGTTGCCGTCGAACTTGATATCAGAGATATTTCAGCATGTGGATCAATTTGATTTAGTGAATTTGCTGCTGACATGCACGGAGTTTTACGCTATTGCTATTGAAAGGTTATACAAGCGAGTTACGGTTATATTGAATGCAGAATACCCAATCAGGTACAACAAAGATTCCAAGTTATTTATCAGAGAAAATGGAATAAAGTACATGGACTCTGCGTTAATTGTATCTATCGAAAAATTGTTAACATTTATAAAAATACTCCATGTGAATCCATACCTCATTCAGAAAGTCAAATTCTTCGTTTTCGATAAATGTTATTCTGATAATTTATTGAAGCAGGGACAAGACCTTAGTCTTATACAGTCGGATATAATTGAATTTTTTGGAAAAAATTCGTACGAAATGAATTTCTTACATATTACTTTCGTGGACTTCGTTACAGGCATAGCGAAGCTAACGAAGTTCTTGAGTCACGAAAACATTAGAAATAAAATATTCAAATTATTTGTGACAAGCTATAAGGATTTATATACGCCAGTAGTACCCCAAGGATTGACAAATTTGTTTCTTATGTTAGACGAGGTTGAATTAATGAGTATTGACAAGTTTGATTTATTGAATCCTCCTTACGATGTATTTAATTCGTTATTCACTTTGACTTGCAGTACAAATAATCAATTTGGTTTAGAGATATTAAGAAAAATACATCTATTGAACAATAATGATGAAGATTCGAAATTAAAGTTAAAGGGATTAACTGTTTTTCATTTTCATAATGAAAGTATAACTTCTGATGAAAATGATATATTCAATTCTATTAGCAACAATTACAAGCACGATTTAGAATATCAAAATTATGTCCAAAGTTTGGATAAGAGCTTACAGTTCAAGGTAATTTCGGATAAGATTAATTTGACTTATCTCACCCACTTATACTTGAAAATAGATTGCATCGAACGTAGGAATTATAATTGTAACTGCTTTTCGAAATTCTTTAAAGATTTGGCAGTTTATCTGGTTTCAAGAAGGGGCTTACCAAATTTAATAAGCTTTGAATTAGAGTTGTTTCCAAACCTAGAATGGTTACGACCTCATCAAATTTTAGAAAATATTCTAACACCATTAGGAGGTTTTGTTAAGACTTTGAGTAACCTATCTAGGTTGACAATTGATTTTTCAACTCCTGGATTTAAGATGTTTGATAGTAGTATGGGTATGTCTAGCTTGGTATTAAATAAACTAAATGAGAGACTAATGGAAGCATTCTTTCTTTGCTTCTTTACATCCAATCACCTGAGAATTATTTCTAATTTGAAAACTTTACAACTACCTGACTTTTTGACATCTTTTATTTACTACAAACCGGCATTTTATGAATCATTGTTACATACCTGCAAATGTTGGGGCTGTTCTTTAGTGTTGGATAAACTAAGTGATTTGTTTTTCCCATTGAATGAAGAGGAGGAAATTCAAGAAATGAATAATGAAGCTACTTTCTACATCTTGATTGGATTCATTTTAGGTAAACTCCAAGCTGATAGAGAAGTATGTATTCCTATTAAGCAGACCACGTTTAATTATAAAAACTATCCAATTTATAAAGGACAACCCCACACATTACACAACCACTTTCATCGGGGGGAAGCTAATTGTAAATGCAACCTAAAGATAGATATTAACGGAGAAAGTAAGTTGAATATTGATAACCTAGTTACTACATATATTATTCATCAGTTAAAGCCAATTTTGCAATACCTATCTATGATATTTTTCAAATTGGATAATTTAATGATTCATGGAATTTATTATGAATACAACCAAAATTCACGTAGATTGACACCAATATTTGATGAAGAAGAATATCCTCGTGAATTTTTAGAGGAAAGAGCAAAAGAAATTAAAAGTGGAAAAACACCAGACTTACCATTTGGATATTTCAGGAAGGGATAAGCATTTATTAGCATATAAACTCAAAAGTAGTAATGATTCGTTATGGACATGGCTAAATAGGACAGGAAAAAATAAATTATATAGCATTAATAAACTTACATTAAATTGAAATGCAATTGGTTGATTTGGAGCAATAAGACGACGTCTATGCCCTTTAAAAAGATCATTCTAGTTAACATTTCAAAAAGACTCATACTAATTAGCTTTCATTATCGAAGTTAAGACTCTCAAAAGTAAAGATAATTCGTCTAAATTATTTACTATAATCTTATCTTTCAGTGATATGCTTTGATAGATATCCAACAAAGTACTAAGCTGAATTTCAAAATTATCCAAGCTAAAGATGTATTTAGCCAACAAGTCATGTACATTCGATTTTCCATTTGAAATTTGAATGTGTTTATACCCCTGTATGTGTAAATCTCGACAACTTTCACCTGTTACAATATATTTTGTCTCTTTGCCAGATCGATTTTTTGACAAGGTATTAGATAACTCACTTACTAACAAATTATTCATCTTAAATTGATATTCTAGACTGTAAGCATTTTCAAACGATCTATAATCTTGGAAATGAGACAAATTTAGCGACTCAGGCTTTTTCAAATCAAATAGGTAAGTATATTGGATGCCTGCCATGTCTATATCAAAATTCAACCAGCTTGTATCCATAAGTACCCCAATTGAAACAAGGCCAGAATAATTGTGCACCAATTGAAATATTTTTTTCAATTCATTTTGACAAAATCCTTGTTGAGCACAATAATTATAGTACTTTACCAAATATGAGAATAAACTATTAGAATTACTACCAAATAAGTGATGATTCGATATTTGTGGCACGAATGGTGAATATATATCCATCACTAAATCTTTGAAACATGCTGTTGTTAAATATGGTGTGAACAAAGGAATTCCACCTAATTCTTTCTTCCTAGCTTGAAAATATTGTTGTTTTAGGTGACGATAAAGCTTCTCACTGTAAGCTTTGCTGATCAAATCCTGGCTGATGTTGAGATGCGAATTGGGCGTTAGCCTATTGAAAATTTGGTGTAGAGTTATAGGAATTGAAGGACATCCATTTATTACTGAATCGTGTAGGAGAAACTGCAAGCTTGATCCCCAAATACTTTTTAAGTTCATTGCATTTTAATCTATCACCTTCATATTTCATCAAAAAATTAATGCGATTCTCCAAATTGGTCCCCTCCTCCACAATTTTCATATTTCTACTCTTAACAACCTAAGTCTTGTTAACTCTTGTCAATATTACACCAGCCATTTATAATTCGGACATCTCGGCAAGATATCCTGCGGTTTATCTTTCTAATCACTCAGATAACTCTTTGCATTAAGATTGACTTTGCCACTAAGTATCATCCATATTTAACATTATAAAGAATAGTCCTCCGTATTTTCCATTTGTAAGCAGAAACTAAAAAATCGCCGACATATACATGGTATGCTACAATTAAGAATATGTACAGCCTAAGTTAGATTGTTCCTGGGGCGTATTCTCACGTTGGGGAAACGATCAAAACTAGTCGGCAAAAAAAAAAAAAATGACATGTGCCAATTGATGAGAAAGATTTACATAGCTTGGCTTACAATTTAAACTAATTTGTATCTTCTACTAATAGTGTTAAAGCCCTTAAAAGAATTTGGAGAAGAATTATATATATTGTCTATATCCTGTACATAGAATAATAGAAAGCTTCGATAGTCTCACATCCTCCGCATCAACGCTTTTTTACAATCCATTGTGAAGGTTTTTGGTGAGATCTCAAAGGAAATTAACATAGGGGTCGAAGAAATTGATATTTCAATTGATAATACCATTTACAATAAAAAGGAATCTAGGGTCTCATAAAGGAATTTGAAAGTATTTATTACATTCATAAGGGTTAGAAGAATATTTATTATAGGAAAACGGCATTTAATTAAATTCCTATTTTATTAGGCAATTATATTTTATTTGAAAGTTTCAGGTATTTACTATAACATCGCACTCGTATATTGAAAAAGTCTGAACAAGAGTATAGTTTAAATCGTTCAGTACAGTAGCATGGATTTTAATTTGACTCCACTCGCTAATACATCGAATACAGCATCACATCAGAACTACATGCAACAACAACAGAAGAAGCAACTGCAATTACAGCAACTGCCATATGAGAACGCTAATGCACAGAATGTTAGGAAAGCTCCAATAAAAGACGAACGGAAGAACATTCCTCACAATGAGACTGGCAAACATATGGTAAGTGACGATTTTGCTAGGGATTCTCGTCAGCTATTACTAGCATACTTGTATGAATATTTAAGAGCTAATGGCATGGAGGAGTCTGCAAAATCGCTATTGATTGAAGGTGATGTGCCTACTAACGGGTTATCGGTGAATGAAAAATACGATGATATTGATTACAAGATGTCCTTGGACCACTCAGATACATTTCTATTAGAATGGTGGTCGTCTCTCTGGACTATGCAAGCGACTGCTAATCCGAATATGAATCAAACGCTTAACCAAGCGAATCCTAATATCAAGAAAAATCCAATGCCACCTCCTACGACAAAGCAGGGGTTGAATATGAACATGGCTCAATATCAACAACAGTTGAAGCTACAACAGATGAAGCTTCAGTTTCAGCAACAACAATCGCATCAAGGTCAACAAGCACAACAACAAGCACAACAACAAGCACAACAACAGCAACATTTACAATCACCGCTAATGGTAAATGGCCAACCACAGCCTCAGCCCCAAATGCAAACTCAACATCAAATACCGCAGCAACATCAGCAAAGACCTTTGCAACAAGCGCAAGCATTGCAGCCTCCTCATTCAGGTCAAGTACAACATAAGACTGTAAATAATGATGCCATTAATGACTATCAATTCAATTTGTTAATGATGGAGAATCAAAACAATATTCAAAAACGACAGTTTATGCTAATGAAACAACAGAGACAACAGCAGCTGCCACATCAACAATCAAGCCAGCTGCCGCACCAGCCGCAACCTATACAGGCTAATCAAGGAGAAGTCCAATCAAAAGATTTAAGTGCAAATCCTCTGATAATTCCTCAGCGTCCTCTCCAACAACAGCAACAACAGCAACAACAGCAACAACAGCAACAATCAATTTTACAACAACAGCAACAACAGCAACAACATTTACAGCAACAATTGCTAATGATGCAGCAGCAAAATAAGGGCATGGAGACTTATCAAACGGCTAACAATAATACAAAGAACACGCCAAGTGAAATAAAGCCTAATTCTGCTCAAAACAATCCTATGGATGCTACTAAGGATGATCCTAATTTGACAGCACAGCAGAAAAATCAATTTAACTTACAGTATCAATTACAACAGGAAAGGTTAAAATACATTCAACAACAGCAGGCAATGCTGGGTAATCTAGATGCAAACAGTTCAGCTATTTTAAATTCCACATCTTTGAATAATGATTTATCAATAGATGATGACTGGTTAAGTGGATTAGGTGCTGGGCCAGGGTTCTTTTAAGTACAAGACATTTATTCGCTCTTTATATTTATGGCAACATACGATCCTGCTTATAATAATATTTTACTGCTTGTGAAAGTAGTTGTAGAAGAAGCATACCATTTGGTTTAATTTTTTCCATTTAAAATAGTAATTGATATTATTTATAGGATTAGATCTACTAAGTTTCGGTAAAGATTAGAAACTTGGGATATTTTCGAATTTTACTAAACTGAAACATATTAGTGCGTTTGCAGCTGTTAAATAGGTGAAAAGTATAGGTAAATCATAGTAAAGTCACCTAATCTTTTCTTTCCCAAATGGGACATGAATTTCCCTCACCACATGATAATATATTCTCATTATGTAGGGTAGAATGTGTATTGATTTGACTTCAGAGTAACCTCGGCCTTAATTTTTAAAAAATTTGTAGCTTTAAAAAAAACTTTTATAACTATACTTTTAAGCTAACTTAGACATTAGTGAATAAGATAAACACTACACACTCTTGTGGACAAATTGAACCTGTTCTTGTTGTATATACCATCAAATTAACATCTATGCTTTTGAAGGTTCCATCAAAAACGGGTTCACTGCATATAATATACGGAGTGCATACTCGTTTGGGGAATCAAAACAAATGTAAATAAAAGTTAAATAGATCAACTAAACGATACGGTAAAGTACCATCTCGCTTTAGTCTAAGCGTCAATAAGGTTATAATCATTACCAGAAGTCATTTCTCTTTATCCAAGAATTTACTACCTATTGATTTACGCTGGTCCATTAGATGATTCAATAGTATGAACTTTGATAGATTTAATCCTCTATCAAATTATTTCTCTAATAATGGAATAGAGGTAAGTGATTGGGGTATCGAAGAAGCTACGTCGTCACCATCATTATCAAATCACAACTTTAATCAGCCGTTTCAAAATGGCCGAAATATACACGAATTAACATCACCTACTTCGCTCAACGAGAATTTAGATCATTTGAAAGAAAAACCCGCTGATGCTGATTTCATGTATTATTATATGGTAAATAATATGCATAGAATAAGCCCGTCTACTGAAAATTTTCGAAAGTTTATAAAGAAGTATTTGTCTTTGAATAATATTCAGAATGAATTTTGGGAAAAGTTTAAATACAATCTTATAGTATCAGGTTTATTAGATGATTCATTAATACTATCCAAAAACGAACAATCACTAAACAATTTACAATATAGCATAAAAAACCCGAATGAGATACGTAAAAGGTTCGTGAAAACATTAAATTTCGATGGCACTGAATTATATATTTTAAACAAGCAATACCAATTGAAATTTTCAGATAAGCTATACAATTCACAAATGCTTATTCAAACAATTTATACGATAATATTTCTTCTAAAGCAGTTCTTGAAAGGTGATAATTCCAAAATTTCAGCACAGAACAAATTCAAGATGTTCAAAATTTTACTTATTATATCTGTCAAACTTATACAATTCAAACGAATCAATTTGAAAATCCAATCAACAAAGGTATTGAACATGTTAAATGAGTTCTTAGTGAATAATTACAAAGTGAACAAAAAAATGATAATGAATTTAATCAATTTAAGAGAAATGGAAATGTTTGGATTCATGAAGAAATCGAAAACATCAAAGAACAAAGTGCTTGATCTAAAAGAGAATCTTGACAATACATTAGACTTCTTAAATTTTAATTTGAAAAGTTCAATTATTAAGTTATTGCCTTTCTTGAATGGCCCTATATTTGAGAAATACTGCAACATAAATAATATTAATGTGTGTGCATTGAATTCAAAATACCAGCCTGAAAGGACAATTGAAATCGACGATACGAGTGAGAAGATAACTATTGATGAGATAACTTTTAAACTCAACAAGTTCAATCAATTAAGAAAGTTTTTAGTTTGCCAGTTACTAACTGTAAATGAATTACCTGTCAGAAGCTTTTATCTATTTCAAGTCTGGGATCAATTCAACATAACTGAGTTTGAAATCGACGAAGTCTTGCAAAATGACTTTCTGTTCTTCGAAAGGTTGTTAGTGATCGAAGAATTGTTTGAAGAACATACAAGTATTTTGAAAAACTTTTACTTGATATTTGAAAAATTTGAAAAAATAAATAAATTCGAAACAAGGCAAGATGATATCAGCAATAAGGATGTATTGGAGACAAGCAATCAGTCTCGCCATCCAGCTTTTGAATCTATTACAGATACCAATATGAACAATTTAATTAACAAACTAAGTAATATTGCTACAAATTTAACATATTTCAAGAAATATAATCAATCAATATCATCTATAACCAACCTTGACGAAATGAATGAAAAAATAATGATATTCAAGCAGTTTGGTGATGAATTGAATTTAATAAAAGAACTATATCAGGTAAACTTGAGTGAATTAAACAACGAATTGTATAATAAATCAAATGATTTGTCATCAATGAAAAGTTCACCAAGATCTTCTGTTTCCTCCTCCAAGAGAAATTCTAATTCTAACGGAGAATTTAATTTGAAATCATTTCATACCGTCAATTCTAATTCCGCTAAGAAAAGATATTCTTTGCCGATGAATCAATCATTATCATCTATTCTGAGTCCAACTATACAACAATCACCACATTCCGATTCAAAGTTGCCTTCTAGAATATCAAATAGTAAGGCTAATGGACCAGATGTACAATATAAACGATTATCTACTGGTCTTCAATTGGGCCTCTTAACAGTATTTGAAGAGCCAGGCCACAAAACTAGGACGGTAAACAGTAGATTCTCTTCTGATTTGAATTCTCCCTTAATTCAAGGTAATGGAAATACTAATGATAAGATGAATGGACCTCTTTGTTATGATGACAACTACATGAACATGTTTCCATCTAGCAATTACAACGAAACATATAACCAAGCAGCACTAGATTCACTATCAAATAATTTAAGCCATAAAAGGCTCCTTAATACGCTCAAACATTCCTCTAATAACAGGTATTCTTTAAATTCAATGAACTCAAATATTAGTGGATTATCAGAGTTATTAAGTTCGACACAAATAACGACGTATGATGACGACCATGATGGAAGCATCGATGATAGGGCTGGGACAGAAAAGCAGAGTCTTTCTAAGGAAGATTTGAAATTAAAATTAGAAGAAAGCTTTAACAGAATTTATAATTTAGAAAATGAAAATGAAAACTTAAAGCTAAAATCACTGGTTGATAATACTTTAAGTGACAGCACAAATGATAATGCGAACACTAATATCTATAATAATACTAATACTAACACTAATGGAACGTTCAAAAATAACCCAAATAACAGTGCATTTTTGAGTGAACTAGAGAATACTTTGAATACTAAAGTAGATACATAGAAATTTTTACATTTATTTATTACTTTATATGTCACAGTAGAAAAAAGAACGTATGTACATATACAAAGGACACACTAAAGAGCCGGTGTAACATTACCAGAAAATTCACCTTCTCCTTCGTGATACATATCTTCAAGATTCTTAGTTCGTGTCTTTTTAGAATCCAGTAAATCTTGCTTCTCTTCACTATCATCGTTCAAAGCTACTGCTGCAGATGATTCATCACCACCTAATAACAAGAAAGCGACATCTTTTTTCTTATTACCAGATTCTTCTTTATTCGCTATTGCAGATTTTCCCTCCATAACGACTTGTTGGACTTGTTCTTTCTGTTTAGCTCTATCTCTCATTCTTTCTTCAATTGTACCTCTTGTCAATAATCTATAAACTGTCACTTGACGAGTTTGGCCTAATCTATGAGCACGATCCATCGCTTGAGAATCAATAGTAGGATTCCAGTCTGAATCATAAAAGATAACGGTGTCAGCTGCAGTCAAGTTAATACCAAGCCCACCGGCTCTTGTTGATAACAAAAACACAAAAATTTCAGGCTTTGTTTGCCAATCATGTACGAGATCACGACGATCATCCAACTTGGATGAACCATCCAACCTGATATACTTGTGTTGTCTATATGTCAAATATTCTTCCATTAAATCCATCATCTTAGTCATCTGAAAGTATATTAAAACTCTGTGATCATTTTGTTTTAAATCAACAAGTAATTCATCTAACTTTGATA
Source organism: Debaryomyces subglobosus (assembly GCA_003708965.2). Lineage (NCBI taxonomy): Eukaryota > Fungi > Ascomycota > Pichiomycetes > Serinales > Debaryomycetaceae > Debaryomyces > Debaryomyces subglobosus. Next base: position 175,980 of record PPOW02000019.1, on the reverse strand, counting down.
ATTTACCTGATTCTGTGATAAATCTATTCATCGATGGCATCCTTATATTAGAGTAATCAATAAACTTATTGATTGTACTTGGAAGCATATTTGACTTTGGGAATTCAGTTATTGGAGAGTTACTCTTAAGCAAATCTAATTCTTGATTGAAGGGCAATGGCATTAAACTTTGTCTTATCTTAGGGTTGAATAGCGATGCTTGAAGATTATTCACGAAGGAAATGCTGTTGCATACAACATCAATTGGTGGGGCCTTTACTAAAGGTTCAGCAGCCGGTTTCATATTGTTAATAACCATATCTTCATATACTTTGTTTTTAATTGAATACAATTCTTTCAAATGCGTAGAGTTGCTGATTAAGGCATGATTATTCTGCAACTCGTTGATCAATAACAATTTTGAATTAGGGACGAAACCTTCGTCATCCTTGTCATAGGTATACTTCAACCTGTTAACTCTCTCGTAATTTATATCAGAGTACTCCTTATTGTTAATAGCTCTTTCAATTATATTTTGTTTCGATAATTTATTAACTTCATGGGGAGATTGATTAACGAATTTTAACCAACTAAAGTTTTCCAATTCATCATCAGCAACGTTTGACGGATCATATATATTAAACATATTATTCAATATTCTCTTACGAGATCCAAAATCATTATCAAATGCTGGTTGTAAGATTTCTTCATAGACCATCCTTGGCATGTTATACTTGATTAAATTTTCTGTACTGTAAAACATTTCCAAGTCGTTCGTCTCTCTCAAAAACGAACTTGTTTCAGCAAACCTACTGAAAGCAAAGCTGGATTTAACATCGGCTCTTTCAAACAAGTCTGGATGATTGCAAACTTTTCTGAATTGCATGACTAAATTCATTAATGACTGTGCACTGTCGTCACTGCTATTATTTGCAGAATCCAATAAATCCATAATTGATATTTGAGAGGTTAACATTTGATAGTACTTTTTCTGCCTATGAGTCAAGTCGCAGAACACATCTATCTCAAGTTTGTCACCTAATTCACTTTGGACATTCTTCTTAATACGCCTCAACATAAATGGTTTCAAGATGACATGTAATCTCCGTAATTGCTGTTCGTTCAATTCAGTATTGGACTGTGCATGGCTTTCAATATCTTTTGAGAACCAATCGCTGAATTCATCATGAGAGTCAAATAATGAGGGCATAATAAAATGTAATAAGGCCCATAATTCTTGCATAGAATTTTGAATTGGAGTACCAGTTAATAATAATCTATTACGGCAGGAAAAAGAAAGCAATGATTTCCATCTAGAGGACTGGGATGATTTGATAGCTTGAGCTTCATCTAGAATCATGTATTGCCATTTCATCTTTTGAAAGTATGCAGCATCGGCGACAACTAATTGATAGGATGTAACCAAAACATGAAATGGAGCGTCTTTACCATATCTAAAGTTTTTACGATCCCAGAATTTTCTTAACACTTTACGATCTTTAGCATTACCCCAATAAGGAATTACTTTAAATTCAGGAACAAACCTACTTATTTCTTGTTGCCAATTATGCAATGTTGAAGCTGGAGTAACAACCAAAAATGGACCCCATATATTATGCGTTTCCGCTAAATAAGCTAAAACGGAGATACTCTGAACAGTCTTACCTAGACCCATTTCATCTGCCAAAATACCATTGATACCTTGTTCATACAAATTAGCCAACCAGTTCAAACCTTTTACTTGGTATTCTTTCAAAGTACATTTCAATAAATCAGGTTGAGAAATATTTATATCTCCTAATAAAGTAGGGTTCTGGAAATTCATTTCTTCACCATTAGTATCAGGATTTTTAAGAGGATCATTATCAAAAGCTTGAGCTTTTGTCTTAGCTGCTTCCAATGCAATTTGTGCATTGACAGCAGCTGCTTTGTTCAACGACTCTTCATCTTCGTTATCAAAATCAATAGAATTGAAATCTTTACTTTCTCCATCTATATTAGAATACTTATCATAATGATGATTGGAAGATTTAAAGTTAACATTAGGATCTGAATCAGTGCCTTCGAACTCATCAGTCTTGATCTTTTTGCCAATAAAATGTGAATATAACTCTGTTTGCGTAATAAGGAAATTTAACTTTCTCGACTGTCTCTTAGATTCCCTTTCTTCTTCCTCCTTTTTAGCCTTGTCAAGTAATTCCTTTTCATGTTTCTTACGCAATTCTCTCTCAATTCTTTCATTTCTCTTCCAGAAATTAAACATTTCTCTCATTGCACGTCTTGCTTTCGTAGTTAAATCTTTCTGATTCCTATTATTTTTTAATTGCCATCTCTTAGCTTCTCTGGCTGCCAAAATAGATGTTTTTTTAAGATTGATCATTTTGGCTTGCGTCGATTGTTGCATCAATCTACTTACTTTAGGTCCATCCTTTCTAGATAAATCTTTCCAAATAGAAACAAACGTATTATCATATTGTTTGGTAATAATTTTCTGTTCTTTCGTTGTTACTTTTGATGCAGTTTCGGGGTTAGCTGAGTCTTCTTCTGCTTGATCTTTCAAAGTTAACTTTAATTTAACTTTACCATTAGCCAGCTTGTCATCGTTTTGAGCAGCACTAGAAACTGAACCTGCGCGGGTCTTTCTTTTCTTGCCTAGTTGACTCTCTTCTGTTGTTTCATCCGTTGCCAGTTGCTTCCTTTTCGGTTTAGCTTTCGTCTTCTTGGTTGGCGTAGACTTTGTAGCAGCTTGTTTCGATTTATTTCCAACTTTCTTTGCTGCTGTGTCAGCTTTACTGGCATTCTCAACTTCTAATTCTAACTCACGCTTTTTCATATCTCTAGTAGATCCCCATTTGAATTCTTTACCCGTGGACTCTTTGCCATTCAAGATATTCGCCTTTGATGAAATATCTTCGGTGACCACTCTATCAATATAATTTTCAGCAATTTCGCTCGATTTCTTGATAAGAGTATTCAAGTTCTCCTCTTCTTGATTTAATACTCTCATATTATTGCCACTTATTGACACTTGGTCTATCTTATTAATCGCATTTACCTTCTCTTCAAACTTTTCCAAGTACTTTTGGGATATATGATCCAAGTCATTGGAAATTATGCTATTGTAATTCTTATCAACATCTTCTTCGTCCGATTCTATACTCGAGCGAGATGGTCTGATTGGTTTCGGTATAATAGATTCAACAATATTAACATTTTGAGCCGAATCATTAGAAAGTTTGGTATTACCATTTGTGGTCGATCCATGCTTTGCAATACCATTCCCGCCAACACTAACATTTCCATTAGCATGATCTTCTACTTCACCTCTGCCCATTTCTTTATTTATTATTTCTTGACTGCCTCCTAAATCCTTATTCGTCTGATTACCGGTAAAGTTTCTATCGGCGTCCAAGGAAGGCGTGGTACTATCATTTGATAGCATAGAAGAAATATTCATACTAGATATGTATTCAATATCAAATTCACTTTCACTAAACAATTGATTGATGGTATAACTTGTTGCCTAATTAGCTTCTTGGAGCTCAATAGCAATAAATTTTTTCCCGTCTTTTATCCATTTATTAAACGCTCATTATTATTTTAATATAGTGGCCGTTTGTTAAAATTTCACACCTAGTAAGATCTGAATACAAGTAAAAGTAAATTTTTACAATAAATTATATATCATACAGTGTCTACATGTTCGTCCGATAGAGATACTACAATAATGAAAGTATTATTCTTTGTAGCTAGTATTTCTACAAACAAGTGCTTTCACACCAGAGGACCCATTCATCCAGTAATAATGCTTGGTGTTTGAAAACTTTTAAATCGCGTAAAAGCAAGTTATTGAGATATCCGGTCATTAACCGAGGAAAACATAAGCGTTTAATAGTACTTCACAATATGAAGTTCCGGTAATTTGCCGGTTGAGGGTTTCTACCTCCCTCAACAAAAAGTATGCCACTACAAAATGAAACTTACATTCTTTCATTATTTAGAACATTTTAGATACAAAAACTAAACCGTATAAAATGGAACATCCAGCATTCACTTTATCAGGATTATGTGCTGTAGGGGGCATCATGGGCTATGTCCGTAAAGGATCTTTACCTTCATTAATTGCAGGTGGTACTATTTCTATTTTGTACGGAACAGCAGGATATTTATTAAAGCAAAATGCTGACTACGGGTTAGAAATAGCTTTAGGCACTTCAACGACATTATTGGTTGCTGGCTTGGGTAGGGCTATTCCTACTAAATTTAAGAAGCCACTTCCATTAGTGTTGTTAGTGTTGGGTGGTTTGTCCACTGGGTACTATACTAAGAAGTATAACGAATTTTACTGAATGAAATATAACTAAAATCTTGGACGCTTAAAGTTATTTTTTTTTGTAAATATGCAATGACTTATATGTATCCTCGTATATATCAATAATATGAATGATGAAAATAAACTACACTAATGATGCTATCGTAGGGTAGGTTTGTGTTCAGTGTAACAATCTGATAGCTTATCTCTCCATAATACTACATTATTCGGCCCCTCGGTAACATTTATAACATGGTCAATGTAGACTAAGACAGGCAATTGGTATCATTAGATATAGCAAAAGATCGTATTCGCCAGACCAATAGGAGAAGTAATTTCACGGATAATCCTGCGCTTTTGTGTTTAGTATTTGACTTGATGTTCACCAACTAAACCCATACACCAGAACAAATTTCCTTACAGATATACTCTTTTTTATCACTTTTATTTACTATAAATAATACACTGTATATATTGCAAATCCACCTAGGGGCTCAATCATAAATCATAACAAACTCGTAGATCACCTAATCGAATTCTCATAAAGTGTTATAAAGTTATACATCTTAAACAAATGAGAATCCATCAATAGCTTTAAGCTAGAAGTAAAAGAATATTTGAATCAGAATTTAGTATTTCTACTTATCTATTCTTCCAATCTTAACTGGGGTCAACCCTCAAAGTTGGTTCTTAGCTTGCGGTTTTGGTGTTTCTGCTCTCACTATAGAGATTGGAGAAACATTTGGGATAATGAATGGTTCAGAAATGTCTGTAGATAATGGTAAAAAATTTTGTTGGCCGTTCATTATGTACATATTTGTTTTTTGATGTTAAGAAAAAAAATACATAAAAAGTATGTCGTAGAGAATTTTTGCCAGAATTTATAGTGGAAGATTTGTAATTATGTGGAGTTTAACTGCCGGGGATGACGGAGTCGGAGTTTTTCCGAGCCTTTTCGCCGATAAGTAATATCTCCGTTTAACCGAAGAGTCATCACTTTGTATCTGACCTTTCTCAAGCTAAGTGCGCAGTCAATTCTCGGTTAACGGGATGTTATTCGCACGATATATTTTAAAAATATCCCGACCTTGATAACCAAAGAGAGACATTATACGACAAGCCTACGGTAGTGTATATAAATAATGAATTATATTGAAATATACATTACTTAATTAAATTAAGCGGAAGCTTCAACTGGTTCTTCAGCAGTAGCCTTGTAAGACTTGACAGTTGGAGCTGGGATAATTTCATCATCATCCTTAGCTTCGGAAATCTTAACAGCATCTGGTAAGGATCTTGGACCGAATTTGTTGGTAGCTGGGTCCTTCATAATCTTGACCTTAATACCTAAGACACCTTGTCTCATTAAAACGTGTCTGATAGCAATATCAATGAAGTCCTTGGTTGGTTGACCGGAGTGGATCATGAAACCGTCAGCGTATTTTTGGGACTTAGCTCTGGCAGCTCTTAATTTACCAGAAATGACAACTTCAACACCCTTGGCACCAGCACCCATAGCGAATCTTAAAACACCGTAAGCGGCTCTTCTCAATGGTAAACCGTTTAATAACTTGGACTTTAAGGCTTCGGCTTGGACAGCAGCAGATAAACCTCTTTCTTCGACTCTTTCAGCGTAGATGACGATACCTTCTTGAGAGATCTTGAATCTCTTACAGATTAAAGAGGTTAATTCGTGGATTCTTCTACCTTGTTCACCTAAAACACCTTGGGTGTTAGAAGCCTTAACAATAACTTCTAATTTAGTTGGGGTCTTTCTGACTTCAACACCAGCGTAACCTTGTTCAGCTAATTCTCTGGTAAAGAATTCGTTTAATTCGGCGTAGAAGACACCATCAGCCACTAACTTTCTCTTCTTGGATAAGATTGCGTTAACCATTTTGTTTTATTTATGATTTTTAGAATAACAAGAAGAACTCTAAGTATATTTTTCACCATTAATATGTGAAAAATTTTTCGTCCTCGTACCAGAGAACTGGAAAATTTTGTTTGGACGATTACACGACCTTGAGTTGTTGAATATATTTTTGCTTATATAATACCTTGGTTGTATTACATAATTGTACCTGATTCAGAAATGCTGCGATATACTAATGTAAATTCACTAGTCTGCAACACATGACGGACCTACGTTATGTACTTCATAATGCTACGTATTTTATTAAACAATTTTCTATGGATTAACATTTTAATATACATAAATCAATGGTTGTCACCAACCCATTTTCTGGCAGATCTGAACAATCTGATCCAAGGACCATAACTACCCCATTCATCACCTTGTTCTGTTGGATACCAAGAGTTACTTTCCTTTCTGCAAACTCTTTCTGGGTGAGGCATCATGGCTAATACTCTACCATTTGGCGAAGAAATACCGGCAATACCTTCTGGAGAACCATTTGGATTGAAAGGATAGGTTTTAGCTACATTTCCGTAATTGTCAACATATCTCACTGCAGTTAAGCCAGTATTAACGAATTGCTGTTTCAGGTCGCCAGATTTGAAGGATGCTCTACCTTCACCATGGGCGACAACAATTGGTAATTTGGAACCCTTCATTTCGTTCAAGAAAATTGAGTTACTTGAATCATCAGTGACTTCAACCATGACAAGTCTAGCTTCGTATTGTTCTGAATAGTTCCTTTCGAAGGTTGGCCAATTTTCAGTACCAGGAATTAATTCGGCGATTCTACAGAAGAATTGGCACCCGTTACAGGCACCGAATGCAAAGGTGTCATCTCTATCTTGGAAGAACTTTTTAAATTCGTTACGTGCTCTTTCATTGAATAACACAGATTTAGCCCAGCCAGCACCGGCACCCAAGACATCACCATATGAGAAACCACCACAAGCAGCTAAGCCAACAAAGTTATCTAATGTAACTCTGCCACTTAAAATATCTGACATATGAACGTCAACAACATCAAAACCGGCTTGTTGGAAACACCAAGCCATTTCTTGTTGCGAGTTAACACCTTGCTCTCTTAAGATAGCAACCTTTGGCTTGGTAGTTAACTTGGAGACTCCCAAATCATCAGAGACTTTATAAGTTAATTGATATGACAATCCAGGATCACTGTTATCTTTAATAGAATCGTACTCCTCTTGAGTAGTCTTTGGATTGTCTCTTAATTTTTGGATGTGGTAAGAGGTGTTGGCCCATAATTGCTGTAATTCACTACGAGGTTTTTCATAAACAACCTCATTATTGAACTTGATGTTGAACTTTTGATCCTTAGATTGGAAATTAGGCTTACCGATAGTTGAAATAAAATCCTTTGAAATACCGTTAGTTTCAAATATCTTAACAAATTGTTCGTATTCCTTTGCTTTGATTTGGAAAACTGCCCCTAATTCTTCATTAAATAATTCAGTTAACAAGTCATCTCCGGCAATTTCTAAATCAATACCTGTTCTTCCAGCGAATCCCATTTCTAAAATAGTAGTAATTAAACCACCTTCTGATCTGTCATGGTACGCTAAAACATTGAATTGCTTATGCAAAACAACCAATGTTTGCAAGAACGATTTGAAAGTCGAATTCGAATGAACAGTTGGAGCTGAATCACCAACCTTTTTGTAAACCTGGGCTAATGCGGAACCACCTAAAGATTTTTTAATATTAGCGGCTAAATCGACTAATACTAAAGTTGTTTCTTCTCCAGTATTCTGCAATTGTGGAGTCCAAGTATTAGAAGTAGTGTCGACAGGAGCAAACGCAGTAATAGTTAAAGCCAATGGTGCAGTAACTTCCTTATCATCCCATTTCATCTTCATTGACATAGAATCTTTACCAACTGGAATAGAAATGCCTAAGTCTGGACACAAATCTAAACCAATAGCTTGAACAGCTTCATATAATTTAGACCCTTCACCATCATGAGATGCAGCGGACATCCAGTTAGCAGATAATTTAATTCTGTCCAACGCAGGAATGTCTGCAGCGAAAATGTTCATTAATGATTCAGCTACGCACATTTTAGCCGATGCAGCAGCAGAAATCAAAGCCAACGTAGGTTTTTCACCCATAGACAAAGCCTCACCTGTTGAAAGAACAGTCTCACCTAATGAGGTTGCAGTAACACCAACATCAGCCACAGGAATTTGCCATGGACCAACCATTTGATCACGATCAACTAAACCAGTAACAAACCTATCACCAATAGTAATTAAGAAACTCTTTGAACCAACTGATGGCAATTGCAATACTCTTTCAATAGATTCTTCTAACTTCAAGTCACTTGTATCGAATGGTTTTAAATTCAATGGTTGCGTGACAGCTGTTCTTGACATCTTAGGTGGTTTACCGAATAATACTGACATTTCTAAATCAATTGGAGTAGATTTTAACAACGAATCAGTTAATATTAATCTTTGTTCTTCAGTTGCTTCACCCACAACTGCAAACGGAGCTCTTTCTCTTTCACAAATTTTACTGAACATGTCCAAGTTCTCTGGTGCAACACCTAAAACGTATCTTTCTTGAGATTCGTTACACCAAATTTCCATAGGAGACATCCCTGGTTCTAATGATAAAATTGATCTTAATTCGAACTTAGCACCTAAATCATTATCGTGGACCAATTCTGGTAAAGCATTAGATAACCCACCTGCACCAACATCATGAATAGACTGGATAGGATTTCCTTTGCCTCCTAATGATACACAAGCATCAATAACTTGTTGAGCTCTTCTTTGTATCTCAGGATTTCCTCTTTGAACAGAAGCAAAATCCAAGTCAGCAGAACCTTCACCAGATGAGATAGATGAAGCAGCACCACCACCTAAACCAATTAACATAGATTGACCACCAAGAACAATTAACTTAGCACCTGGAGTGATTTTGGTGTTCTTTAAGGCCAAGTCGGGTCTAATAGCACCCATACCCCCAGCCAACATAATAGGCTTGTGAAACCCTCTGATTTCGTTGTCTCCCTTGTGGTTTTCAACCTCAGTGGTCAATGTTCTAAAGTAACCATTAATTGCTGGTCTACCGAATTCATTGTTGAATGCAGCTGAACCGATTGGAGCTTCGATCATGATATCTAAGGATGAAGCAATATGGTTTGGCTTACCTATATCTCTTTCCCAAGGTTGTGGTAAATCAGGAATATTTAAATCCGAGACAGAGAACCCAGCTAAACCTGCCTTTGACTTTGAACCACGACCAACTGCACCCTCATCTCTAATTTCACCACCAGACCCAGTTGCAGCACCAGCAAATGGAGACACGGCAGTAGGATGATTGTGGGTTTCGACCTTAACTAATGTGTGAACCTTTTCCTTAATTGACTTCCATTGTTTTGTTTCAAAATCTGGAGTAAATACGTAACCTTCTGGGCCTTCAAATACAGCAGCATTATCAGAATAAGCAGAAATGGTGTATTGAGGATTCTTCGCGTGTGTGTTTCTAATCATTTTAAATAAAGATAAATCTTTCTTGGCACCATCAATTGTCCAGTCAGCATTGAAAATTTTGTGACGGCAATGTTCAGAGTTGACCTGGGCAAACATAAATAACTCAACATCGGTTGGGTTTCTACCAATAATTTCAGTAAACGCATTTGTAAGGTAATCAAGCTCACCTTGATCCAAAGCTAAACCCATTTCTTTGTTAGCCTTGATCAAGTTATCGGTACTTGCAAACAAATCAATTTCGACTAATGGTTTAGGTGAATGATGAGCAAACAAGTCATCATATTTAGGGAAATGATCTCCCAAATACAACACTTGAGTCATTCTATCAAAGACCGAAGTCAAAATCTCGCCCGATGATAAGTAATCCGACAATGGGAATCCAGGCTCAACCTTAACAAGTAAATTCAAACCACGCTCAATTCTTTCAACTTTATCTTTCAAACCACAAATATTAGCAATATCGGTAGCCTTTGATGACCAGGGCGAAATAGTCCCCGATCTTGGCAATATTCTAATGACATAAGTATCATTCTCTAATTCAAACTTCTCTTGAGCATCAGCATCATCGCCGCTTATACGAGAAATATCCACTAACTTCTGAGTCATCTTATCTGAAAGATCAACCGGAGTATCGTATTGTAACAAGACATCAACTAATTTTAATTGCTTGTCGCTTAATTTTTCCTTCAATGAAATATAATGAACATATGAAGAAACAACCTCCTTAACAACTGAGGGTTTATTCAACTTCCTTTCAATTTCTTGAACTAAATTGTTAACCCTAAAAGGAGATAAGGCTTTTGGACCTGGTAAAATGAGATATTTTTCGTTACTCATTTTAGTACGTTCAAAAGATTTGAATAACTATTTGACTAGATAGCACAATTGGTTGGAAATACCTTAACAACTAACAAACCACCGAAAATAATTTTTGATAGCGTCAAATTGATTCATTTATATTGTCGCATAATTAGCGTAATTAATCGGAGTCACTTAGAAAAATTTTTGGATAGTCGTGCAGAACGATTTCTGCGATGCGCTTCAATTAAGATCTTTTCACGTTAATGATAGTTATAGTAAATATATAAAGATTAATCGTCCAAATGGCTCAGGGTAATTTAAAATTAAAAGCTAAAGGCCCTAAGAAGGTTGTAAAGAAACTGTTGACTCCTAAGAAAGCCACCCCAAAGATTATCAAGCCAAAAAAGGCACCTGCAAAGCAAGCTACAAAGTTAACTAAGGTCCAACAAGGACATTTGATGAACTCAACTGAAAGATTGATTGCTGGTAGAGTAGGCCATCTAGAATTAATCAAAGGATCCAGAAGACAGCTTGAAAAAGAAGAGAAAGCGAAGAGTGGAAAGAAATAGGAATGTCACTTAATCCCACTGGATTGCATGAAATATTGTCCCATTTCCCTGAGAAATATGGAAAGGAGCAGGAACTGAAGCCTATGGCTAAGACAGATAAGAATGTCGAAGTGGCTAATGCACAAAAGATTTCAGATTTAAAATCCCGCTTAAAAGAGCATGTACTACATAATTCTGGGTTAAGTTCGTCAGTTATTAGTAGTCTTCCGGAGTTGCTAGCACTAGATCCAGATTTGGTTGCAGAGAAAGAGAAGAAGAAGAGAAAGTTGAGAAAGGCATTAAATTGAATATTAAATAATAAAGTCTGTTTAGATATATACAAACGGCGAAATACAAGAAACGATAATAATTAATTTGGAACATCTCTTAACGAAGCTTCTTGTGCTTCAATTTCCAAATCTTTTCTTTTTAGGTTCATTTCTTGTGCCCTTACAAATATAATCAATGCAAAACCAAAAACAGCTGTCAGGAAAGTAAGCAATGCATTTATTGGAATGGGATTCATGTTGAAATACTCATGGGTTGCCTTGTCCATCACTTGTTGCAAAATATTACAAATACCTGAAAAGCAGATAATTGCGCCATAAACTGTTCCAAAGGTATCAAATCCAAACACTTTAGCACAGAAATCAGATACTGCAGTATAGTAGAATGGTCTGTATACAACTAGCAAGATAATACCAAGATATGTTGCTGGCAACCATGAAAGTAAACCCATTATACCAATAACCAACGAAGTACCGGTCAAAATTTCCAATATTGATATCGTAGTTAAGTTATCTAACAATAATCCGATAAACGGTATAGATATTAAGCCTCCCAAAGGTAAGGCCAAATCAAAAAAGTGATTAATACTGATTGCAACGTCTTCGTTGCCCTTATATAAATATAACTCCTGTGATTTAATAGTTGCAACGAAGTAATTAATTCTAAGCATTTGGATTGTAGTGAAAAATGTCATGAGAATAAACCAAGAGGATTTTAATTGTTCAGCAATATTGTAGCCATGCAAAATTCCAAAAACACCACCTGAAGATTCTATCAACTTATCTTCAGCATCTTGTTCATAAACTGATTTGATTGAATTTCTAGATGCATAAGAAAATCTCAGAACCACCGAATCTCTTCTAGGAACAGATGATCTGCGAATAAGCAAAGAAGTCGTCTCGCTTATTGTTGGCTGAGGTACATAGCTTTGTACTGCCTGTTCATTGACATCTTCACGATCTTGAGGCTTGAGTAAATCACGATCAATAGGTTTACCAGTTTCATCGATTGCAGTTTCACCTATTTTGGCTAAAGTGCCCACAGTCTTGTAGGAATCTTTTGGCATGACAGTTATTTGGCAAATAAAAATAAAGACAGGAACAATCAAGTATGCAGTGAAGAATTGGTTTAAAGTCAATTTATACATGTTTGTATAAATAATTCTATAGATCAAAAACAATGCCAGTGATGTATCAAAAGCGCCTGTTAAAAGAGCTAATACCAATCCTGAATTTTTAGGAAAGCTATTAGCTAATTGGAAACATGATATAAAAACAAAAGGGCCACCTAAAGCTAAAGTAGAATAACCAATCAAATAAGCGTCAAACCAAGGTATCTTTTCTGATAATTCTTTGCCGAATTTTAATGTTAATGATGCTATGAATATCAAGAAAGAACCAAGCATACCACACACCCGTGGTCCATATCCATCTAAAATTGACCCAACTGGTAATGCAGCAACATTTGTAACCACAGCGGCTAAAGTGAACATCAAATTCAACGATAAGTCTTGATCAACGCATGGAGTTAAATCTTTACTTAAACTATCGACATTAACATACAGCACAAATTTCTGTGATAAATAATCAAATGCATCATTTCTAACACTTTCCACGTCACATCTTTCACTATAGACGCCTTCACTAATTAAAATAGGCTTCAATGCAGCAAAACCGAATACTGGTCCTGCTGCAACTAAGCACCAAGCGATTGAACAACAAATCTGAAGAACTCGCTTTGCTAATGAAGGAGTTTGAACGGTTGGCATATTTTAAAAGAACACCTTCGCTTGTACTAACTGGATGCTATTTAGAAAGATTTTAAAGAACTTGTGTATAATATCCAACTTATTTATATCTATATCTTGGACGTAAAATCAAGAAGAGAATTCATTGGTTCTTAAAGGCGACTTGCGCAACCCGATCGCGATAACAATTTAATGATAAGCCGCCTCTTAAATATTCAAGTTTTTTTTATTTACGTTAAATATATAGTTGTATATGTCACTAAAATGGAGAGATGTTCTGTTCTATCGTTCTATATGACTTTTCTGATCTTGTCGCTTTCAAAAAGAGATGATGGATGCAAATAGCAACCATATTAAGGACAATGAATCCACCCAATACAAGTAAAAATCTTATTGCTGGTTCATCAAGAGGTTTCGTTGCTTTGTCTGATTTACTGGAGCTAGAACTGGATGACTTAGAGTCCCTTTTTTGTTTCATTTCCTGCTTAATACCAAACTTCTCCCCTTCGTGATTTATATAACCGGAATATTCGTAATTTCCTGCTTGATTCGTGTCAAAATGATGTGATTGTAACGATATGTTGGAGTCAGTATTCTGAAATATTGAAAATGCAAAGAATATTAAAACAGATGCGATAAATACACAGTTCACTATGAGACCAGTCTTTTTGGAAATAAAGCTTTTAGGTTGCACAACCTTCTTTTCTGGCATTTCCTGTTTGAGATCTTGCTTAATGTATCTACTTTGTTCAGTTTCGGACATTTTACTTAAGCTTCAAGATTTTTGTACTCTTTTTAACTATGTCTTCCTTAAAATTTAAAAACTTGTCCTTTCATCAATGGCTATAAAAAGCTAATTTTGGTAATTTTCTATTATTTACCTTAATCCTGATTAAAAGGTGGTTCTTGTATACCTGTGCTGTAAGGATATGGACACTGTTCGCACCTCTATTATAAAAAGTCCGTGCTAACTTCAGCACGCCGGGTAACTTCACGAGGTTGAAATATTCTCGGAAATATGTGTAGATCACGCTGTAGACTCCCCCGGAATTCGATTAATACTGAAATTTTTCTTCATCTCATCCAAAAAGGACAGTTCAACAAGCAGTCAATACTGATATCACATACATACATCTATTAATATAACCCTATACAATGTCAGGCATTTTATTTGAAGACATGTTCAATGTCGATTCTGTTGATTCTGCAAGATACAACAAAGTTTCTCGTATAACAGGACAATCTTCTACCTCACAAGACATCAAAATTACCTTGGACATAAATAGCGAATTATTTCCAGTTAGAGATAATGATTCATTGACCATTATGTTGGCATCTTCCTTAGGTAATGAGTCATCTATGTTGACTTCCAATGGATCATGGAGACCACCAAAAAGCAATGATAGATCCCTTGCTGATGATTACGATTATGTTATGTACGGAACTGTTTATAAATTTGAAGAGAACTCAAACAATGATAAAATGTCGGTTTATATTTCTTTTGGTGGTTTGTTGATGTGTTTAGAAGGTGGATATCGTTCTTTATCTAACTTAAAACAAGAAAATGCCTATATTTTAATTCGTCATTTCAAGGATAATTAAGTTAATTTCATCATATACAAAGGCTGTACATTGTTAATTGGGTCATCAAATCATAATCTATCTATACTTCTATTAATAAGAGTAATTTGTACTATATATACTTCATAAGATAAAATTGATTACGACTTTACGTGTAAGATCTGAGCGCAAAATTAAGTGAGACTTATGAAACCGAGCAGAAGGAAGTATAAATGGATGTTAATTTTAAATTCAGTATATCATGGAAGATACGGAGAAACGTATGTATGCAATGATCATCAAGGATTGGATTTATACTAACTCAATAGCCGATCCAATATTGGCACAGGTGCCATTAATTAAAAACCCGTCATATCAACCACCGAAGCCCATAACATTGAATACGAACTATAATAAATTACTACCAACCCTCAGTAGTTCTGTAATACCTCCAAAGTTGAACTTGTCTGAATCAGACTTAGAGAATTGGACTAAGGAAATTGAAGAAATGAAAACTAATAGGTCGGAACTAAATGCAAGTGAAGACATACAAGGTTTTAAAGATTGGATAAAGCTGCAGCAATTGAAAATTGCACCTGGTTTTTCATTCGAGGGCATAATGACGCCGAACAAGGCAGAAATTCAAGAGAAAGGTACTAAACAAGGAGCAGAAATCAATGAGCTTGATAAAGTCTTCGGAAAAACTACAATATAAATAGCATGCATTAATTATTTAATCTATGAACCCCTAGTGAATTTACCTTCCAATCCACCATTTTGGTCTAATTTTCGTAATATCTCTTTCCTTATCTCACTGTTGAGGTTTTCCTTACTATCAAATTTGGTAACCTTGTTCTTATCTGTATTTTTGGCTCTGTGCTTTGATAATAGAGTTTGCCTTTCTCGTAAAAGGCTTTGCGATACTTTGTTTTGTTCTGAATGCAAATTTTGGATTCCTTTAGTTTTAGAGTCATCATATTGAGTCTTCTTTTCCTCTTTTGTATCAGTAATTTGTTCCAGATTATTGCTCTTGTCATTAGTGGTCTCAGGTAACAGCGGTCCTACAATCTCATCGTCACTTTCATCACTACTATCATTTATAGTGCTTTTCTTATTATCGCTTTGTTTTCTCCTCTTTTCTAATATATCCTTAGGGATTGATGGGCCTATCATTGTGTACATGAAGAATATCTACGCACTAAGATGTTTTCACAAATTTAATTTTCAGTCAAAATCATTGAAATCAGAAAATAAAATCTTCTTTTGCCAGTAAATATTGTTGATAAGTGAAGTAAAAATGTAAATGTAATGAAATTAATTAGGCGCAAGCAACTGAGTTTGGTCAATTTCATCGCTAAAACTCTTGTCTACGAAAGGATGAATCAACCAATGTTCAGTTTTCAAATTGAGGCCAGGATTTCTTTGCGTGAATTCTCTATCGAATATCACCATTCAATTATGAAAATACTGCTTCATATTTCTGGATCCATCTAACACTATAATAATCCTTCATGTCAATATAACATTGAATGTGAATAAAAAAAGAAAATGGCGTCACAGACAGGATTCGAACCTGCGCAGGTAAAACCCAACGCCTAAACTGCTGATAGCAGGGCGTCGCCTTAACCACTCGGCCACTGTAACTAATATAGAGATTTTTGTGCAAAAGGCATATATACCCTACATATATTTTTTATTCTTTAAATATGAACTTGGTATAAATAGATACATGCAATAATTGGAATGTTTATATGTTATGTTTCTTGAGAAATCTAACTTGTTACAATCGCGTTATCACCTTAGTATAACACACGCAGGGCCCTTTAATAAGTCATTTTGTTTTAGATAAATGGAAATAGATTCTGCTTTCACTTCGAAATAAAAGATTATAGATATATATAGAATAAAAAAAGCATATATATGTATATGTATATGTATATGTATATAGACGTGGCTCGTTGTTCGCCTTTAATGCAGCAAATAATGAGTGGTGGAGAGTGAATCGGTTCCAACGTGAAATTTGTTGAAAATTAAATAGTTGGGCGCTCGTTAACCATAAGGCGACCGTGTATTATTTATACGTGTAAATATTCTTCTTTTCAATTGTCGACTATATATATTATTAATTTAATCAATTAATACTCTACAGAATGTCTGCTCCTGCTCCAAAGAAACATACCAAGACTCAGTCTACATATGTAAGTAAATTTGAATCCAAATCTGAGGTGAGATAAGATAGTCGCTAAATTGACATAATTGCGGTCTAATCCCACTTTGTCAAAAAGTGATTAATTTACATATATTGTACAAATAATTGATTACTAACTCGTCACAGGCCTTTGACAATACTGCAACCAACATTGCAGCTTCTCAAATGCGTAATGCATTAAATAACTTGGCTGATACTGTTAAGGATTCTGAAAAGCAATCCAGATTCGAAAATGAAATGGACAGCTTTTTTGCATTATTCAGAAGGTATTTAACCGACAAAGCTTCTGGTACTACCTTAGAATGGGACAAGATTAAATCTCCATCACCAGACGAAGTTGTTGAGTACAAATCGTTAAAGGAAAATGGTGCTAACAACTTGGATAAATTGGCTGTTTTAAAATTGAACGGTGGTTTAGGTACTTCAATGGGTTGTGTTGGACCAAAATCTGTTATTGAAGTTAGAGACGGTAACACCTTTTTGGATTTATCTGTCAGACAAATCGAACACTTAAATAGAAAATATGACGCTGATGTTCCATTATTATTGATGAATTCTTTCAATACCGATGCTGACACTGAAAAGATCATTAAGAAGTATCAAGGACATAGAATTAGAGTCAAAACTTTCAACCAGTCAAGATTCCCAAGAATATTTAAGGATTCCTTATTACCAGTTCCTCAATCATTTGATGATGATTTAGATTCTTGGTACCCTCCAGGTCATGGTGATTTGTTTGAATCATTGATTTCTTCCGGTGAATTAGATTCTTTATTAGAACAAGGTAGAGAAATCTTGTTCGTATCTAATGGTGACAACTTGGGTGCAACTGTTGACTCCAAGATTTTAGACCACATGATTGATACTGGGGCTGAATACATCATGGAATTAACTGATAAAACTAGAGCTGATGTTAAGGGTGGTACTTTAATCAACTACGAAGGTCAAGTTAGATTGTTAGAAATTGCTCAAGTTTCTAAAGAACATGTTGAAGACTTTAAATCTATCAAAAAGTTCAAGTATTTCAACACTAATAACTTGTGGATTAACTTAAGAGCCATAAAGAAATTGGTTGAAGCAGATGCTATCCAAGCTGAAATTATTCCAAACCAAAAAACTATTTCTAAGGGTTCATCGGATATCAACGTGTTACAATTAGAAACAGCTGTAGGTGCAGCTATTAAGCATTTCAACAAGGCACATGGTGTTGTTGTTCCCAGATCAAGATTCTTACCAGTTAAGACATGTTCTGATTTGTTATTGGTTAAGTCCGACTTATTCTACTTAGAGCACGGCGCTTTGAAATTAGATCCAGTTAGAGATGGATTCGCGAACCCATTAATCAAATTGGGATCTCACTTTAAAAAGGTATCAGGATTCCAGTCTAGAATCGGCCATATGCCAAAGATTTTAGAATTGGATCATTTAACTATCACTGGTAATGTTACTTTAGGTAAGAATGTAACCTTAAAGGGTACAGTGATCATTGTTTGTAATGATGGAGATAAGATTGATATTCCAAATGGTTCTGTTTTAGAAAATGTTGTCGTTACTGGTAACTTGACTATCTTAGAACATTAAAAGTCCCTTTCATTACTTATATAGGTTGTTTTGTCCTGTTTATAAAACAAATAGCTATTACATTTCATTGTGATTACTTTTTGTGAGTATTTTGTATAATTTTATCCCTTAAGTATATTATTTAGACTAGTCATATTGGTTTATTAGAACACATGATGTTCTAGTAATTTTGACTTGCTCTCTTTTAAAGAATTTTGAATATTTTGCAAATTTTGCAATTAATCAAAATTTATAAAAAACATTCATAAACTAAACAATTGCACCTGGCATATACAGCGAAGAACTAAAAGGTAACCTTAACACTAATGATTTGACTAGTCCAATAGAAAAGTCAAAAGCCATACAGACTTTTAACGAATGTTGTACCATTATATGTTGAACTAATACATTTAAGCCTATACGCATACCAGTATTTCTCATTATCAATAATCAATTACATCCCTACATATGAATACCATTTAAGCACAAGATATGATATATAAATCAATAAAGTTTTGAAAAATGCTGCAAATATTATACATATATATGTATGTATACGTTAACATTTTCATCTAAATATAAGCTTCGTTCCTCATGGCCCAATGGTCAAGGCGTCTGGCTACGATTTCGTATCCACTTCTCGGTTGGAACCAGAAGATTCCAGGTTCGACTCCTGGTGGGGAAGCTTTTTTTTTCCAATCGGTCGATCTTGCGATACTGAGGAACATTTGAATGGAAGACCGTACAGTTAGTCATTATTGATATAAACCATCTTAAATAAGTTCTAATGCTTCCTCAACCTATAAATATCAAGAAATGGATTGAAGAGAATAGTGATTTGTTGAAACCACCTGTGAATAACTATTGTATCCATAGGGGTGGTTCTACAGTCATGCTTGTTGGTGGACCAAACGAAAGAACTGATTATCATATAAACCAAACCCCGGAATATTTTCACCAATTGAAGGGTCAGATGTGTTTAAAGGTTGTTGATGATGGCGAATTTAGAGATATTATTATTGGAGAGGGAGATTCGTTCCTTTTACCTCCAAATATTCCGCATAATCCTGTTAGATATGCTAATACCATCGGATTAGTAGTGGAACAAGATAGACCTTCCCATTGCGACGATAAATTACGGTGGTACTGTCTGAAATGTAGGGAGATTAATCATGAGGCTCAATTTCACTGTACAGACTTGGGAACTCAGGTTAAAGATGCCATTCTTCTGTACGAAAATGATATGGAAGCAAGGACTTGTACAAAATGTGGAACAATCAACTACTCAAAGCCTCAATGATATTCTACGTAACGGAAAATATGTATGAGATAAGTATAAATATAAGTGAGTCTAAGTAATATATAAGAATTAAGACAACTTCTTCTTGTAGAGGTCCTCGCCCTTATCAAAGACCCAGTCGATGGCGATTTCACATGGTTCATCGAATACGTAAGGCAATAATGGAACGATACCTAAACCAATAGCAACGGGTCCGTATGTCTTCAATGGCTTGATGGAAGAGTTCTTGAACATAAGGGACGAATATCTAACGGCACTATGGATTGTGAATGCAGGCAAACCCATGGAGGCAATACTCTGGAAAAGACCTCTCTTCAACCCTGCCAATCTCCAGTCGGTGTCAACCAACCTACCTTCATGTTTATCTTGGAATACTCTAGCTGCAACCGGATTGGCTTCAGGGTATGGATAATTCCATGGATACATGCCTTCAGTGTATTTGCCTTCAGATTTAGTCTTCACTTTCCATGCAGCATATGAAACATCACCGAGAATATATAACCACGATACACCATATCCCATTTTAACTAGGTATGGATGGGCTACGGGACGAAAAGATTCACCTATATCTGATGTATATGCAACATAACGATGAGATGCAATTAAAATAGTACGGATTCTATTAGCGTAAGCTGCATATCTCAAATTACTTTCTTCTTCATAATTATCAGTTTTAAGAGATTCTTTCACTTGATTTGCTTTCTCTGGGACGGAACTCATATTACGGTTGATTTAGTTTAATTTAATTTAAATATTGACAGCTAAATAAATAAACTACTTGACATGTATTTTATCGCACTCAGATTTTTTGAGAATACTACGTCTCCCTTTTTATACATCAGAAGTTCCTTAAATACAAACAATGAAGTGTACTATTGTTATAAGATTTACCAGCACATCTTCATCTTCTCAGAGTGTGAATGATTTGAATATCCCATTGTCAATTAATTTTGAAAGGGATGATGTTAATAAGCTTGTAAATGTCAACTGGTTGAAGGCAACTATCAGAGAGAAAGTAAATAATTGTCGGAACAAAAGACTTCGGTTAATCTATAATGGAAGAGTCCTCAATGAAGCTACGAATTTCAGGAGTGATATATTTGAGCCTAAACTAAGGCAACTGAAACAATCGGGGGAGAAAGTCGAGGAAAAGATATATGTGCACTGTGTTGTTGGAGAGGAGTTGACTGCCGAGCAATTAGCAGAGGAAAACCAGTTAGATAATAAGCCACAACAGAGAACGACAGCTCCAGAAGTAATAGGTTTCGATCGTTTATTGCAACAAGGATTTTCTCAAGAAGATATTAATGATTTGCGGAGGCAATTTATTCTGATATACGGAACCAATTTACCGTCTAGAAGAACAGACCAAATCAATGATTTAGAGGAAGAGGAACGTGCACAGAACACCATAAGACAGTTAGAAGAAAGATGGATAGAATCTACCGTGAATACAGCTGAACCAGGAAATGCAAGTACTTCAGTTGCCACCAACACTGAGGCCCCCTCCAACACAGAACAACAAGCACCTCCGCATCCACTGTCTGATTTGGATGATACAAACGGTAACGAGGACCTTCTTCTCGGACTCTTGATGGGTGTTTTTTTGGGGGTTCTAAGTTTGATTTTCATTGTTGGGGATGATACTGTGTGTAACAAAAGACAAAAGATGTCTATCATTGCCGGAGTTGTACTCAACTGCATGTTTGCAATTGTAAGAGGCTCATGGATTTAAATCGATCTATCTACAATGAATAACACGCTGCTTCTGCAGTAAATTCACAGGGTTTATCTCAGAGACTTGCGACCCAAGTTGTTGCATAACAACTACTCGGGTCACATCTACACGAGAATGTTTGACCTACCAGCCCTCAATAATTCCAATATACACCGCGAAAGATAAATCTTCCTCGAAATACGTAACTCAAACTACTGAAAGGGCGTTAAGATGGTCTTTGCTCCAAACAACCAAAGATTGAACGGATATTATTCTCGCCAGGAACTTGACGCTCGCCAACTCGTTGGGATATCTGAAAAAGACAAGCAACACGGTAATAGTTCTGGCTGCCGCACAAAGAAGAAGAGACAAATATATTTTTCGCTCGACAGAGGACGAACTTTTTTATAGTGTCGATAATTCTTGAGATGCGATTACCCGGATTTTACACCCAGGGCTGAACTATATTACTAGTTGTGCTAGTTTGTTTGTCTATGCCATAAATTGCTATTACCAGCAATAAGTGCTTCCACTATACACTAAAAACGAGTACAAGAGGTAGTCAGCTCATAGCTGATTCCTGTTACTTTGGGTCTAGTGCTAATGCAGCCCAGTTCAAATGTTTTCTGCTATGTGATGCTACTCCTGTTCACATTAAAAACAACTTTCAAACGATGCAGACCCTTTGGCCTTGACTCTTCAAATTCTAGTACCTTTACATCTCGCTGCTCTGTACAATTCTACTCTTAAAGATAAGGTTCAAGCAGTATCTCTCCATACTATCCCGGCCGAGTCACACCCATCACCGCCGGGGCACAGGTTCCAGAGATCCTCACTTTCTCGATAGCATAATATGTTTCAGTTTCTACACACTCTAACTATATAGACACATACACCTATAGTATATACGTCTGGATGTATTGCATTGACGCGTCACTTTCGCTTATCTCTCTAGAATAAGTTAGCAGAATTACCCAATAATGGGTTATCAAATTATCAGCACGTGAAATATCGGAACCTTGATTTCCCGGTGAAAAGTTGCAGAGTGGGGTCTTCATTAATCCATATTGAAAAGTTTATAGTATTTAATTAATAGTAGTCCTCGGAGTTAGACGAATAATTTCAATTGTTAATTTCTAAACTTTGGTTAAAAAAGGATTTTGTATTCAAATAAAAAGGAATCACTAAATATATTCAATAAAATTCGATAATAGAGATCAGAAATAGAAAATGTCAGTTGAAACACCTAAACCTTTACCATTTATTTACCAATTTGCATCTGGTGCCATTGCCGGTGTGTCAGAAATTTTAGTGATGTACCCATTAGATGTGGTTAAAACTAGACAACAATTGGACTCGACTAATGCATATAACGGAACTATTAGATGCTTAAAAAAGATTGTTAAGGAGGAGGGATTCTCAAGGTTATACAAAGGTATTTCGGCGCCAATTTTGATGGAAGCGCCAAAGAGGGCTACCAAGTTTGCGGCCAATGATGAATGGGGAAAGTTCTACAGAGGTTTCTTCGGTGTTTCCACTATGAATCAGTCATTAGCAGTTTTGACAGGGGCCACAGCGGGTGCTACTGAATCGTTTGTGGTTGTGCCATTCGAATTGATCAAGATTAAGTTACAAGATAAGACCTCCAAGTTCAACGGTATGAGTGATGTTTTAAGGCATATTATCAAGAATGATGGTGTCTTTGGATTGTATAAGGGTTTGGAATCGACTTTGTGGAGACATATCATGTGGAACGCTGGTTACTTTGGTTTGATTCATCAAGTCAGAACCTTGATGCCAAAACCTAAGACTTCTTCTGAAAAAACTCTTATTGATTTAACTTGCGGTACAATCGGTGGCACATTCGGTACTGTTTTAAACACTCCATTTGACGTCGTTAAGTCCAGAATTCAAGCTGGTTCAACTAGATACAGATGGACTTTGCCTTCTTTGCTTACTGTAGCTAAGGAAGAAGGATTTAGTGCATTGTACAAAGGCTTCATTCCAAAAGTGTTAAGATTGGGCCCAGGTGGTGGTATCTTGTTAGTCGTTTTCACGACTTGTATGGATTTCTTCAGAACAATGAGGGAAACTTAATTTTGTTCATCCTATTTTTGATTGGTTTACTAATACTGGAGAATCAGAAATGTTTGCTGTTATTAATATGGTAAATAATCTACATATATATATAGTATATACTAGTAAACCTCAAATGCTATGTTAAATATTTTCAACTTTTGTGAATCACTCATGACGTCTGACGCGTTAATAAACTTGAATGTATCCTTGTATCTGTACGTTATTTCAGAGTCAGCAGGTTCAGGAGTTGGATACTTCGCGTAGTCGGATAATTCTTTGATAAGTACCGGAGAATCGTAGTCGAAGTCAATTAAATCTATTTTTGACTTATTTTCTTCTTTTTGTTTCGACTCTTCAGTTAAATGAAATTTGCTATTCAAGAAGCTCATGCAGTTTCGAAGGTTAGGCAAATGATTTGCATTTTGCAAAGAGAAGTCTTCCATCAAACTCTCAACAGAATGATAGTTTAATAATATGATATAAAGTAATTCATAATTGATGGATTTTAAAATATGGCTTCCTGAACTCTGCATATCATTCGTCATCTGAATTATATTACCGAATTTTTCGTTTAATAAAAGATCGATAATTATAAAGATTTCCTCTACTAGGGATTTTAATTTATTAGCATTCCCTAAGTCTGTAATATGTTTTGTGGTTACCAAATCATGCTTCTTTATGAACAACAATAAATTTGTTAATGATTTAAAGAATTCATTCCACGGATAGCTATCGATAGCTAACGTTTCTGGTTGTGCATTATTGAGCTCTTGTATGATTTGATAAATTATACCATTAATCAATTTAAAATTGAAAAGGTTAATTCTTTTTGTAAGATTGAATCTAATAAATATTTGCAATATGTCTAAAATATAAAACAAACTTGATTTAAACCCCTCCTTGCCAATGTTGGTCGGAACTATTGGTAATCTTTGATGACAAAGTTTCCATTTAAACTCGTTAATTTGATAATTCTTGAGGTTGTCAATGACTAGAGGTGAATCCTCATTACTATTAGTCTTTTTGTGAAGAGACGTTAATTCTAATAAAATTAACAAAGATATTTGCGTATTTGCTTGTAATGGGATTGACTTGTGTTGATACTGGAATGTGTAAGATAACACACATAACCAGATTTCATAAATCTCAACATAACTGTTATCGCTAGGTGTAATATCTTCAATTCTATGGTCAACCTTATGAACCTGTTTCGTAAAATGCTCTAAAAAGCTTGAGTTCTTTATATATGAGTATAGCATCAATGACATGGGTAATAATTCATATATATCAATAACATAGTCATCATCATCGCCTTTATTTTGGTTTAGTTGACTCGATCTGAGTTTTTCGATGGACTGAAGTTCATCTATGAATGTATACTTATCTGAAGTTTCCGCTAGATTGAAAAATTTATAATTTGTCGATAAATTGGTAACATGTGCACATGTATCATAATTTAAATAAAAGTTGTCATTAAATCTATTTCCAGTAATCCAATTCATGAACGAGCCACTTTTAATTTGATTCATCAATAAATCTGGTTTCAAATTATAGTATAGATTGAAATCAATCGCGTAATTCGGTAAGAAACGCAGATTAATCTCCTGGTTAAACGTCACAGAATTGAATTCTTTTGAGTTGCAAAAATAATTTTCATAAATATTGGGGGATTCTTTATTCATAATTGTGATGTCATCAGAAAACGAAGTTGAAGGTACTGGTAAATATCGAGGTGGAACATTTATCAAAGCCCCAATGAAGTTGTATAATTTCATTAATGTCTCAGATGATAAAGAAATATCTGGAAGTTTGTAATGGGATTCGTTTTGCTGTTCCGACTCTATCAATTTTGGAGTTGTTATAGTCAACAATTTATCGAGTCCTTTGCAAAAGTCTACCTTGAAAAAAGTGAATAAAAGACTTTCAGTTATGGCTAATTCCATAGTAGAATCTTTATGATATAACAATGACGCAAAAATGGTTTTTAATATGTCTGATAAGAGGAAAATAACTTCTTTTACAATGCCTAAATTTTTGTATTCAGGTAATCCCGGATTTTGATCCACATAGGCAATGGCATAATTCAAGTACCATGCACATATCTTCAATAACTTATGTAAGTAAGTTTCATCAAGGCTGGGTGAGTTACTATTTGTCAACTGAAAAAGAGTACTTAAAAGATCAACATCTTGCAATACACCAAGACTATTCTTAGATTTACGTAACATTTTGTTTGTTGCATTTATATTTTTAAACCAGACTGCAATCGTCTTCAATATGTTACATATTACCTCAATCCTTAAATCTTCATCAATATTTTCAAAGGCATTTTTTTCTGATTTTAATGGAAAAGATGGGTTTGATATTTTTGGGAGACTCGTTTTCTGATTAGACGACACGCTCAAGTTACTGCTTCTTCTACTAGTGTCTTTTCCATTTAGCGTAGTAATATCATCTCCCTCGCTGTACTCGGTTAAGAAATGCAGATTAGAACTATTCAGTGCTTTTCCGCTTAGAGACGTGATATCCTCGCCGCCTTGGTCAAACTCAGTTTGTGTGTATTCGAGATTAGTGGAAACTCCACTCAAAATTGACTCAGAATCTCTTTTTGAACCTAGCAGATCCTTGGGGTCTTGGAGAATACAACTCTCAACTTCTTCCTCTGGATAGCACATGGCATCCGATAATAATCTAACACCTTGCACAAGCATAACTTGCAAGATATTAACATTATTGGTCGATATGCTTGATGATCCTATCGATTGACAATTAGCTTGCATATGTGATAATAAAGCATCAGTATGGAGTGGAACAGTGTAAAGTGCAATGAAGAATTTATCATCTTTGGACAATTGTGAGTTGAAAAGTTGTGAATAGATACTAATTGATTGACTGTAACTCATATTAGCTATTTCAATAGACACATCTAATATGTTTTATAGTTTCCATCAATATTTACAATTATTCAACCGCTGTGTAGAGAATTTCGATATTGAACAAGGCGTATTTTCAGCCACGCGAACTTGCAAATTAAACTTGGCAGGTTATCTTGTCCGTTACGTTCTTCCTTTCAATACCTAAATCAGCAATTGATACTACACAGGTAATGGAATCATATAATAGAGTACCTGTATTGTATGATATTTGAAATTAGAGATATATTTATAATAATACCGTATCGATAAAAAGAGAATCGGGAGAAACAGAAAATACTCATGCGTAGTAGATGTGGTTTAACAAATCAACCGGTACAGAAGAATACGAACTTGTAAACCAGGAACCAATTGTTACAGATTTAGAGGGTCAAGCTTCAGGACAACACTCCGCACCTACTCCAGGTTCTAAAAGTTCGAGTGAGTCACTGATATCAGAAATATTTGAAGATATTGACGAATACACCCAAAGGCAGCATGAAGCAGATGATTTCAGCCTTGACTCCAAATTTCAAACAGCGCTCCAGAAATTTACGAGTAATAATGCAGTAAACAAGAAAATCTGCGTGTTAGTGAGTGGTATTGTGGTGGCCGTCTGGGTAATAGCGTTAATAGTCTATTCGCAAGGAGCAGCATTATCTATCGTTTCTGATTTGAAATGGAAGACGAATATAACGGTGAGTGGTAATAATGTGACGTTGAATCATTATGATCCTGCGAATAATAATTTGACACTAGATCTATACAGAAAGGGCACATTTTTCCCTTTTAAAGAGCATGTCGAATGGCTAAGTATCAAACAAAAACCAATCCACGAGACACAAGACGGATTTTATTTATCACGAGGCATAAAAGGGAGTTTTGATGTTAAGCTGGTGAATAGAGCTACATCAAGAACAATAATAGATAACATTCAATTCTCATACAAGAATAATTTCTTTATCATTGATGAAATAAAATTGAACCCCGCTAAATCAATAGACGAGTCAGAAAACTTTCACATAGTGGTATCGGATACATTATCTCAGTGGAGGCATCTGAGTTTTGCCATCTACTGGATTTATAATACTGAAACAACAGAGTATATACCCATACAACCACCCAAGGAACAAGAAACTCAGAATGAAGAATCACCATTAGAGAATGAACGACTCAAAAAACTTCATTTTGCAGAATTCTCACCCAAAGGTGACTTCATAGTTTTCGGATTCAATCACAATTTATATTTGCAAAATATAAAATCTCTGGAGATCATAAAAATTACAAAGAATGGATCTCCACATATTTTCAATGGTAAACCAGATTGGGTTTATGAAGAAGAAGTCACTGGTGATCAAAATCTCTTTTGGTGGTCTCCTAATCAAGAAAATTTAGTATTTGTTTCATTAGATGATTCAGAAGTTAATGAATACGACTTAAACTATTATATTAAAGATTCTGATGAAATTGGAGATACATATGATGAATCAGAGGACAAAATAGTGGACGATGTCAAACAATATCCCACTAAAAAATCAATTAAATATCCAAAGCCTGGAACTCCTATTCCTAAGGTATCTATCCATAATTTCAAATTGGCGACCAAAGAATCTATCAAAGTTAAAGATTTAAGTTCAAAGAGTGATTTTTTATTTTACGATGGGATTTGGGTTGATGATAAGAATTTTTTAATGAAGCATACTGATCGTACTAGTAAAATTTTAACCAAGAAATTATATCAACCTGAGAAGTCAGATCACATAAAAGAAGTAAATACTATAAATGTCACTAAGGAATATAATGGGTGGGTAGAAAAAGTTTCTCCGATGACGATTATTCCTAACGATAATGGAGAGAATAGTTACATTGATAAAATAGTTATCAATCAGCGTACGCATTTGGCTTTGTTTGAAAAAGCTACCTCGCAAGAACCATCAAAAATTTTGACCGATTCAAATGACTGGGAGGTTATCTCAGACTCCCCCGTCATATATGACAAGACAGAAAATATTGTTTATTGCTTATCTACCATGAGGAGTTCAATGGATTCGCATTTGATCGGAGTAAAGTTGACTGCAGAAAACAGTATACATATCATTACTGATATAAATAGAGATGGCTTCTATGAAATCAGCTTTGACCAAGATGGACAATATCTTAACTTGAATTACAACGGACCAAATAATCCTTGGCAAAAATTAATAAACATGGCAGATATCCATAATATACTTGAATCAAGAGGGAATGAAGGTAAAGAAGATTCGGTTACAGATTTGATAGATAGAACCAAACCTATAAATCATGTTGAAGTAATTAAAGACTCTTTGAAAATGACAAATATGCCGACAAGGTTATATAGAACAGTCAGTGTTGATAAATTTTCGGATAAGTCTCTAGTAAATTTGAATGTTATTGAAATCTTTCCACCTAATTTCGACCCCAATAGGCGGAAATACCCATTGTTGGTTCATGTCTACGGTGGACCTGGGTCTCAAACTGTTGATAAAAAATTCAGTGTTGATTTTGAGGACGTAGTAAGCGCAGAATTTGATGCGGTTGTTTTAATTATAGATCCTCGAGGCACAACTCAAGATTGGAAATCAAGGTCGTTGGTAAATGGGAAGCTTGGCTACTGGGAACCTAGAGACATAACTACTGTTGCTTCCGAATACATTAAAATTAATGAGAAATTTATAAATAAAGATAGGACTGCAATTTGGGGATGGTCATATGGTGGATTTACAACATTAAAGTCTTTGGAATATGATAGTGGGAAAACCTTCAAGTTTGGTATGGCAGTGGCACCTGTTACAAATTGGCTATTTTATGACTCTGTTTATACCGAAAGATACATGGGATTACCATCAGAGAATAAAAACTATGACAAAACTTCCCGCATAAAAGAATTCAAAAATTTTGATTTTGTTAAGAGGTTTTTGATTATGCATGGTACGTCCGATGATAACGTCCATTTACAAAATCTGATGTGGCTCTTAGATAAGTTCAATTTGAATAGTTTGGAAAATTATGATGTCCATTTCTTTCCAGACAATGATCATTCAATATATTACCATAATTCAAATACTATCGTATATGACAAATTATTTCATTGGCTTCTTGATGCATTTAGTGGTAAATTCGATAACTTTGTATAGGCCGTTCAAGTAACGATAAAAGAATAAATGACACAAAATTGAAACGATGCTTCTCATCGCTTTTTTTTTTTCATATATACATATACATATTTTTCAGAAGTGAATTATAGACGTATTATCAGCTTTAATATCAAACACAAAAATGGCCAAAGCATCTAAATCTACAAAGAAGTTTCAAAGTAAACATTTGAAACATACTATTGAACACCGTAGGGAGGTGCAAAAGCATAATAAAAAGATGGGTTCCAGAAAGAAGAGTAAGTCTAGCAGTAATGACGACAGCGAAGAAACTCGTCCGAAAGGAGCTCAGCCCAAGGAGGTTTTTGAAGATATGCCAGTAGATGAGTTTTTTGCTGGTGGGTTTGAAGTCCCAAAAGAGAAAAAGAATAAGCCGAAAGTGCAATCGGATGAAGAAGACTCATCTTCCGAGGAAGAAGATGAAGAAGCTATGCAACATGATTTGAAAACTTTAGCTGACAAGGATCCTGACTTCTATAAGTATTTGCAAGAGAATGATAAAGACTTGTTAGATTTTGAAGGTGTCAATCCTTTAGATGCTATGAGTGAAGATGAGGATGAAGAAGAAGAGATCCAAGATAAGAAGACAGATAAGCCTACCAAAAAATCCAAAGCTGAAGAAGCAGCTTCTAAAAAGATTGAAATTACACCAAAATTAGTGAAACAATGGGAAGAACAATTAAATAAGCCAAGTCCAAAAATCATCAAAAACATATCTATGGCTTTTAAGGCTGCTGTAAACATTAATAATGCCAGTGAAGAAAATTACAAATACTCTGTCACAGATCCAAAAGCATTTAATGATTTAATGCTATTAACTTTGAAAAAATTACCTGAAGCTATTCAGACTTTAATTAAATATAAAGTTCACCCCCAAACTGGAGCTAGAAGTATTCCTCAAAAAAACCAGAATGTTACTCAAATTTCCAACATTTTAAAGTCCCATGCCGGATCATATATCACTTTGTTGAAGGACATTACCAACACCGAAACAGCTGCTTTGGTTCTCTCATCAATCCAAGAAGTTCTTCCTTATTACTTATCTTACAGACGTTTATTGAAAGAAATTTTATCATCAGTGGTAAACGCCTGGGCAACAACAAGTGATGTTGACACTCAGATTGCTACTTTTGCATTCTTAAATAATGCTGTCAAAGAATTCCCTAAATCCATTTTAGAAACAGTTTTGAAATTGACTTACTCTTCCCTTCTACAAAACTGCCGTAAGACTAATATCCATACTATGCCAATGATCAATTTCTGTAAAAATTCAGCAGCAGAGTTATTTGGAATTGATGAAACATTATCTTACCAAGTTGGGTTTGAATACGTCAGACAATTAGCTATTCATTTAAGAAATAGTATTAATGCGACTTCTAACGCTAAAGAAGGCTTTAAGACTATTTATAATTGGCAATATTGCCATTCATTAGATTTCTGGTCGAGAGTGTTAGCTCAGCATTGTAATCCAGAAAAAGAATTACTTAATCATAAGTCTAAAGAATCACCATTAAGACAATTGATCTATCCTTTAGTTCAAGTCACATTAGGTGCTATGAGATTAATTCCAACTGCACAATTTTTCCCATTAAGATTTTATTTAATTAGATCATTGATAAGATTGTCTCAATCAACTGGGGTCTTCATTCCAATATTCCCTTTGATTGCTGAAATATTAACTTCTACTAGTATAACGAAACCACCAAAGCGTTCAAATTTACAAGTTGTGGATTTTGATCATAATATTAAAGTCAACCAAGCATACTTGGGTACTAAGACTTATCAAGATGGATTATGTGAACAATTTGTAGAGTTAACCAGTGAGTTCTTTGTGTTATACTCAAAGAATATTGCATTTCCTGAATTGGCTACGCCAGCTATTTTATCATTAAGAAGATTCATGAAAAAATCAAAGAATGTTAAATTCAATAAGCAGTTGCAACAATTAGTTGAAAAATTAAACTCAAACGCCACCTTTATTTCTGGTAAGAGATCTAATGTTGAATACGGTCCGTCGAACAAAACAGAAGTTCAGCTCTTCTTGAAAGATTATAGCTGGGAGAAGACACCTTTAGGTCAATATGTTGTTGTTCAAAGAGAAATGAAAGAAGAAAGATTGAAAATTTTAAGGGATGCAATAGCCGAAGATGAAAAGGCACGTAAGGATAAAAAGAACCAAGATGAAGGCTCTGATATAGAAGTTGATGACATTGAAGAAGGTGACTCAGAACCAGAACTTTCTGAATAAGTAGATTAGTAAATGATAGTTGATAATAAATATTTTATTTCGTGTATTTATAGAACTTTTATATTACAGTATAATAAACTAAATCCTAAGGGTCGATTGGTATAAAATTACCTACTATACAACTTGGTATATTATACCTGTCTCTTCTGATTGTGAAACTGAAACAACAACTCTTTCTCTTTATACCATCCTTGGTTCTCAAATTGCAACTTGTTAAAACTGCCTTTTGTCCTTTATCGAACGCAATGGCACCATATTTTTCCCAAAAGTTAACTGCACTTTCTTCACTCATCAATTCATATATGGCTAATTTACCATCTTTTAAGTCATCAGTCAGAACACCAACTAAAGACGCAAACTCTTTATTTCCTCTATATATTTCACCTGTACGCCTCCAAAGGCACGCTGGGATTGCCATAGACGTGAAAACTCTATCGTAGTCTAAAAGCATTCTCTCAAAACTCTCTTCCACCAAAACCAAATCGACATCCTTAAGCGTCCTAGCAATTGCTCTAAAAGCAGGACGAAAAACCGATAATGGTTTTAAAATTCTTTGTCTACTTGACAAATTCATATAATTGTCCATATAGCTTTGAAGCCTTGCATAGCCCTTTGCATGGTTGTAAGGTTGTAACAAGCCTGCTTCCAATTTGGCCTTGATAACTTGCTTTAACCTTTCTTCGGGTGATATTTCAGTAGTTGGATCTGCTGCCGTCAAGAAGAATTTATCTCTTGCTGCATCGGAAATAGCAGGCTGATGGGTTGATTGATTCACAGATGCATTTAAATTACTCTTAGGTTTACCATATGCATTGTTATGAGCCTGTGATTGCATATGTGATTGATTTTGAGATTGATCCATCGATTCGGAATCGTTTGGAAAAGATGGTGAAAACATATTAGCATTTGGGGAAAAGGATAGAATATTTGTTAAATTGTTGCCATTATTATTAGCATTATTAGTATTATTAGTATTATTAGTGTTATTATTATTATTATTATTATTATTATTAGTGCTACCGTTGTTATTTGAATTATTCGGTATGTCAATATTACTTATATTATTACCATTTGTACCCATTCCGAAAGCATACAAAGGATCATTATTATTCGCTTCGTCATTTAAAGTACCGTGGACTAAATCAGGATCGTCAATCATCGACAAAAAGTCATTTAAGGAGCTGAATTCGCTACCAGCATGTTCAGAATAGAAAAATGGTTCCTGCTTGTAAGGTAATGTTTGTGATAAAACTGAGTTACTAACGGACTTGTGCTGATGATTAAAATTGGATATAGGGTTTCTATCATCTCTGGTTAAAAAGCTTTGAGCAGCTATAGGTTGCGCCATAGGCTGCGATTGTACTGATTGTGAAGGCGGCAAATTTGATTCTGGATTCTTGACCATAGCTTCTGCCTTCTTACGCTGTCTTGAATTAGATGGTTCATCATGACATAAGTGACTTATCCCTCTTTTGATACAACGCTGACACGGCCTCGAATCATCGCAAATCATATGTGACCTACGACAATAAACGCATGCAATCTCAACCTTCTTTTTCCGCTTCTTTGTTGTTTTTGGTTTCTTCGTATCTTCTGAGCTAGACCCCGGATCAGTCATAGCACTTATCGAGTTAACGCTATTAGTCGATTCTTGAGGTCTCATATCGGTGACACCTCCTTGGATGCTTTCTCCGTCCATTTTCATAGATTACAATCAAGTCTTTAAGTAATGAGCTCTCTGCTCTAATCGTGTACTTTGGTTACGGACCTAACCGTTGGTTGGGTAATCTTTTTTTTTTTCTCGTTCAACTAATACTATATCACGTGATTATATTGACCCTCTGTGGGGTGAAAAATAAATATGTGGACATAACTAATATATGGGACATAAATAATGAGGGTACACTGCAAGATAAGATGGCATTAAATACTCGATACGTTTTCGGAACCACTACCAATATCTGTTTCAGTGCTGGAACCAACTGATTGTCCGTCAATTGTAGATTCATCAGTATTTTCCGCACCTCTGGATGGAGTTGCAAAATCTTCTGAATCAATACTGGAACTCACTTCGTGAAGAGATTCCAATTTTGGAGGAGCAAACCGACTAAGTATTTGCCAGGGTTTAGAATAATATCTGGTCGATGACGATTGTGTTGGCGGTGGTGGAGGAGAGGTTGAGCTGTTTCTTCTGCTATCAAAATGACTCTTGGCAGAAAAAAAAGAAGATGAATCACTCATACTTGCGGCCCCAATACTTCCAGTGGATAATGGTGGTTCCTCCAAATTGGGATATGTGAGTTCATCAGGTAAAGTTCGTGATTTTTCTGTATTCGCACTTGGAGTTTGCAGTTTGGGGGAGTTCTGACTCGTACTTGTAGATAAAAATGGTTCAACATGCGGCTCATCAGTAATGTTCTCGAATGGAGTATATAGTTGAATATTTCCATCATTATCATTCATATTTGAGATGTAGAGATGATTATTACTATTCTTAGGTTTCATATGATATATTTGGTCATCAGTATTGTTCAAATCTGGGTGGTTTGAATTTTCATCATAATGATTCCTGGCCTGAAGTGAGCTTGGAATGACTTGGGCCTCTAAATCTTCATCAAAGCTACCGTACGTAGATGACTCCAGGTCACTAAGTAAGTAACGAGTATCGCTGCCCTTAATAATGTTGTTACATAAAGGACAGCTTCTTCTGAAGTTAATTAACCAATTAGATAAGCATTTTTCATGATAGCAATGCTTGCAATCTAATACAAGAACCCTAGAAGTTAAAGGTTTAAACTTGTCTAAACATATTGGGCATTTGTATGAAAAGAAAAAATCATCAGGTGCAGTTAATATATGAAATTGACTTTTGATACTTTTGACATCAATCCCGTTGATGGTAAAATTGTTCAACGAAGTTTTGGAAGAAGAGCGACTCATTTTGAACCCATCGTATGAATTTGATCTATTTATTGAATTTAGTTCGGACTCGGCTGCAAATGTGATATTTTCAGTCTGGTTAGTTATTTTCAAATATTCATAAAACTTCTTTGAATAGATCAAATGATTCATGTTATAAATATAAATAGGCAAGTTCTTAACAAACTTCTCGTTTGCTAGATTCATTTGTTTTTCCCGGAAATGTTGAACACATTTTATGAAAGTGTAAAGTAAGAATATCAATAGAGGTGGAGATAAAATCATTGACAAGACTATATTCATCAAACTGCCAAACGCCACTGTCGATATTGTTAATTCCAAATTCTTGTCCTTTATGCTATGTAATTCTTTGTAACCCTCGTACGAAATAAACATAATTGGGACATTGAAAGAGCCATCTGTATTAAATTTATTTGAATACATTGTAATCAAACCTCGATGAGGTTCGTCATTAGCGATAATAATGCTCTTCGGGCTGAGTTCCGAGTGTATGATATTTTCTACCTTTTCAACAAAGCTGCAGTTTCCTCTCAATACCACTAATATCTGGTCCTCGTATCCTTCATAATCTGGCTTATTGATGCTATTACATGCATTATTCGGAAAAATTTTAAAAGTTCCCGATACACGTCCCGTTAATATTGGACTATACGACGCATATCTCCCTATAATCCTATGTGTCGTGATATTGTGGTTGTTCTTGTCGCTAGAATTATACTCAATTGTAGTGTCTATAGGAAATATGGAATTTACGACGTTATCAAACGGATATTGTAAATCAAAGTCCAAAATGCTAGCTGCAATTTTGGGTGAAGTCGAATTAGTTATATTACCCATTATCCTATCTCCTATATGCAATTCTTTGGGTATATGTTGTTCTTTGAACTCTTTAAATGAGTTTTTAGCCAAAAATATCGCATCCTCAATGCCTATCAGTGACGATTTGCTCAAATTAATTATGAATAAAAAAATAAATAAACTTATACAGCTCAACATTAGTCTGCGTTGAAATTGAATCCTAGTAGATATGGAAGCCATTCTACCTAGGAAATATATCGATACTCGCCTGGATTAATGTATGTAATGCCATAAAAGCGTTTATATGATGATCACTTAATTTGATCCCGTTTTGTCGCAAAGTCTTCACGCGAGTTTTAAAACTTGTTTTGAAACGAAGGCACGACTTTTATGCTGCAAATACGTTTCTTACAATAGTAATACAGTTATTAGTAGACTGAAATTTAAGCTACAACAGTTTTAATTCCTTCTGAAATAACATGATAAATATTAATGTATTATTTGCAAATCTCAGATAGATTCAGGTCAAATCGGAGGATTAATAATCAAATTCGCTCAGATTAAAGGTTCCACGCCAAAAATTTTGCAGCTGCGAAAACAGCTAGCGACTTCGTTTGGAATTGATAACCCTTGGAAATCTATACTTAATTATTTAAATCAGAATTTTAAGACCGTAATATATATGATTGTTTAGATAATATAACAGTGAAGAATATTTGTTAGAGGTATCAGATCATTAAATCTGTCGTTAAAAAGTTATTGGCCAATAAAGGTTTTTGAAGAAACGTTCGCAATTGGCGCTAGGGTGTCATAACGGTTAATATTTTGTAATCCTTTTATTTCAACTTTAACATTATAACTCGACTACAGCAGGGAGTATAATTAATTAATTATAATTAATTGAATATTAAACTATCATACACGTTAGTTTCTATAGAGGTTTTCTGGGAAAAATGAGATACTAAACTTAGGCGCAAATTTAAAATACATCACCTAATTTCAATCTTGGAGCGATGTTCATGGACAATAATTCTTGGAACAACAACTTAGCAGCATATGGAATTGTCATTTTGATTATGTATTCTGAGCTCTTACAGCTAGTACACCAACTGTTATAACCCATCAAACCACATTGATTGCAAATATCGACTTCGAATGCATCAGACGATAACATCAATCTTTCCAATAATAACTGTGATGCACCATATGCAATAACACAATCTCTTTCCATTTCACCCAATCTCAAACCACCATCTCTCGATCTACCTTCTGTAGGCTGTCTGGTCAATACTGCTCTTGGACCCCTTGCTCTTGCATGCATCTTATCTAAGACCATATGCTTCAATTTTTGATAGTATATTGGCCCAAAGAAAATATATGCTTGAAGACATTCGCCTGTAATACCAGAATATAACATGTCTTTACCAGAATAGCTGAATCCCTTATCAACTAATGTTCTGGACATTTCTTCTAACTTTGATCCACCAAAGCATGTACCATATTCTAATGAACCATTCAACACACCTGCCTTACCAGAAATCAATTCAATCATCTTACCAACCGTCATACGAGATGGGAAACCATGTGGGTTCATAATAATATCTGGAGAGATACCATCATCATTGAATGGCAAATCCTCTTGCTGAACGATAATACCACAAACACCCTTTTGCCCGTGTCTGGAAGAAAATTTATCACCTAACTCAGGCCTTCTAGTTTGTCTTAATAACACTTTGATTAAGGCCTGGTCATTATCACTTACAGACATCATAACTTGATCAACGTATGCAGGTTCTGGTCCCTTATAAAATGCCGGGGTTTCTCTATGACTTTCAGCTGTTTGTTGTTGATTATGTTGTTGGTCATTAGATCCCAAAACAGACTCACCTGCATTATTAGGAACACATTTATTGACATAAACTTGTCCATTTTCTACTCTCATGCCAACTTCACCTAAACCGTCCGGACCTAATGCTGCATGCGGGAAAATTGGCTCACCATTTTCGTCAACTCTCATACCAGACACCAAATCCTTAGTATGATTTGGATATCTTTTTAATGTAATAGTGTTCTTACGTAAAACTTGACAACGACCAAAACCTCTATCAATAGATGATTTATTCAAGACCAAGGCATCTTCGATATCGTAACCTGAATAAGACATAACTGCAACGACGGCATTTTGTCCAGCAGGCAATTTATCGTAATCAATTAATTCAATAGTCTTAGTTTTAACCATTGGTTGTTGGGGATATACCATTAAATATAATAAAGTATCAATTCTTCTAAATTGATTATAACCGATGACACCAATCGCCTGCTTACCCATAGCACATTGATACGTATTTCTTGGTGATTGATTATGATGTGGGTATGGAATTAAACCAGCAACTGCACCTAGCACAGTAAATGGTTCAATTTCCATATGCGTGAAATTTTGATGTGGATGTTCGGTCAAGTCATGTTCATACAAAGCAATTAAAGAGTCGTTTTCCTCATTGACATCCAAATATTCGACTAGTCCATGCTTTAAAAAGTCATCAAACGCCCATTTACCAGATAATAGCTTCGCTAAATGATGCTCATTGACTTTTGATTTGTTCTTCTCGCCTATGATGATAAGTGGTCTACAAATTCTACCACCGTCTGTTGCAATATGCACAGCTTTTTGATGTGAATTGGTGTAAATCGAAATAAATGCAGAAACCTTGCCCGATCTTCTTAAATTACGGAAATCCAGAACGAACTTTACTGGGAATCTGGTGCACCCAATTAAGGTACCATTAAGACAAACGCCAAAGTTACCGTCAGCATATAAAGTTGCTGAATCAATACCTAGAATATCTTCACAACCTAATACGTAACACAACTTTTTAATAGGTAATTCTTCGTCATCAGTTGTAATGTGTGTCATCAATGCTAAATTCTTAACTAACCCACAGGCTTCACCTTCGGGTGTATCTGCGGTACATAACATACCAAATTGGGATGGTTGTAAAGCTCTTGGTCCCGAAACTTTACGTGACTTTTCGAATTGGGAAGAAATACGAGTCATCATACCCAAAGCGGAAATATATGATAATCTTGATAAGACATGCGTAACACCAGCTCTTTCCATCTTGAAACGTTTCAAGGACCAATTACCGGTCGATATAGCTCTATTCATACCCATTGTTATATTATTAGAATGAATATTAATCGATAACAATGCATCAAATTCCAGAGCACGACTTGGCTTTTTCAAGATCTTGTCAATATTAGCTTTGAAATCAGAATTAAACTTTTTAAATAAATCTTCAAATAATAAAGACATCAACTGACCGGCCAATTCTAATCTTTTATTCCCCACATAATCTCTATCATCAACCATTTTTGGGTTATGCATAGTCATCAAAACACGTCTTGCCATGGCTGCAATATACAAAGCCTTTTCTCGGAACTGTAAGTCAGACACAGTTAAATGCGCAATAATGGTAGTTGCTATTGCTTCAATACCTTCTTGCAACTGGGTTAATTTAGGGGCACCTGCTCTTCTTATGGTCTTAACTCTCTTACCAACATAGTTCAATGCCTGCTGTTGAGTAAAAATCTCTAACTTTGCTGCCTCCTCAAAATTAACTACAAACAAATCTTGATACTGGGGGTCTTGACCACAAACCAATTGTAAAATTTCCAAATCAGAAGTAATACCTGCAGCTTTCAATATAATAACTATAGGAATGTCTTCACTAATAGAGTTATGCTTCAAATAGATGTTATCATTCTTAGTTATAACATAAGTTTTAGATTTACGCTCGTGAGTAGAAGAAGTAACAGATGCTTGAACAATATTTTTCTTTTCGTCAGCTTCAACGATAATTCTATTCTTAGACAACTGTTCTTGCACTAAAATAACTTTCTCAGTACCATTGACAATGAAATACCCACCAGGATCTAATGGACATTCATCAAAACGTGCCATTTGGTGTTCATCGATTCCGTCTAAGATACATTTATTGGAACGTAGCATAATCGGCATTCTACCGATTTCAAGATCTTTATGCATAATAATCTTCCGACCCCTTGTATATTCCACGTCAACGTATATAGGTGCCGAATAAGTTAAATCACGTAAACGACATTCATGTGGAGGTAATATAACTTCCTTGGTTCCTGGTGGAGATGCTGATTTATGACCCACTCTAATATCGAGATATTTCAAATAAAACTCTGGATCAACATCCGACAAAACTAATTCATTCGCCTTGATGATCTTCTTTAAGTCAACGTCAACGAAATAATTGAAAGAATCAAGATGTTGTTTCACTAACCCTTTTACCTTCAAGAATGCAGGTAGCAAATTCCATTTGTCATCAGCTGTATTGATTTGATCAGTCAACCCTTTACCCTTATATTCAGGCTGTAGCAACTGATCAAATGCCTCATCAGACCCTATTTCCATAGAGTTTATCCTTGACGCCTTTCTCTTAACGCCCATGACCCAATTTTAATATTATTCTATGCTTAATTGAAGGACTCAGTCTTGATCTAAACTTGAATCTCTTCTCATTGAGTGAAAAAAAAATCTATATAGAATAATTTCGATTACATAATCATATATCATTTGATTATGACAGGGCCTAAGCAGGAAGCTAAATACCTTTATAACCTAGTATCAGTCAAGATATTAACGATCAGTCGTCATGTCTTCTAGTAACTTGTTTAAAGCTACTGTGAATGAACACTTAGAGGGACTACCTAAACAGGTTCAATCAAGGTTATATGAGGCACCGGCAACATGCTTATCAATTTATAGATTATTACCACCAATAGCCAAATTCTACATAATGACAATGCTATTTTATGAAACACCAGTGGCGTTGAAGGATTTGGATAAGTGGTGTAAGCCTTCAGCAAGGAAATTTCAATTTGACTCTTTAAAGAGATTGAAGGCATTACATCTTATAGAGGAAGACAATAGTGGATCACATATTAGATTGCATCCTACCTTCAGACAGAACTTCCGTGATTGTTTAACAGGGTCACAAGCACGTAATGCTTTTGGAAATCTAAGTACGACACGCGATGAACATGATGTTAGCATCAAATTCTTGGATTCTTTTGCTCTCCAAAAATGGGAAAGTATATTACATTTCATGGTTGGTACTGAATTGAGTGTCACACCCTCGAATTCTGTTTTGTCCTTATTAAAACTGGGTGGTTTAATGGAGGGAGCTACCAAAGGTGGAAATAGATTGAATATCACCAATTCAGGGTTTCAGTTTCTCTTACAAGATATCAATGCCCAAATTTGGACATTATTATTGCAATATTTAAATTTAACACAAGACTTAAATATGGATCCTGTGGATGTTTTGAACTTTATTTTCATATTAGGTTCTTTGGAATTGGGAAAAGGGTATACAGTTTCAAGCTTGAGCGAAACACAAATAAGCATGTTGGCTGATTTAAGAGATTATGGTTTAATTTATCAAAAAACAGAAAATTCAGAAAGGTTTTATCCTACCAGGTTAGCCACAACATTGACATCGGATTCCGCTGCAT
Organism: Debaryomyces subglobosus; assembly: GCA_003708965.2. Classification (NCBI taxonomy): domain Eukaryota; kingdom Fungi; phylum Ascomycota; class Pichiomycetes; order Serinales; family Debaryomycetaceae; genus Debaryomyces; species Debaryomyces subglobosus. The sequence goes on along the minus strand of PPOW02000019.1, from coordinate 134,829 downwards.
TGAAGTCCCCATCCATGGCTATGGAACAAGCTTTGGAATCGAGTACTGAAAACGAAGAACAACCAAATTTGGCATCGAATTCTAACCAAGGGACAATTATTCTTGAAACTAATTTCAAGATTTATGCATATACAAACTCACCGTTAGAAATAGCCATTTTAAATCTATTTGTACATTTGAAGACTCGGTTTTCTAATATGGTATGTGGTCAAATCACAAGAGAATCAATTAGAAATGCTCTATACAATGGTATAACTGCTGATCAAATCATTAAATTTTTGGAGACACATGCTCATTCTCAAATGAAGATACTAGCTAAAGAGAGATTAGACAAGAAAATAGAATTTGATACCAGCAATAATATTAACACAGCCGGAGGTGCTCCACAATCTCAAATGATCACCAATGAAAATGGCACTACGGTAGCTCAGCATAAATTGGAAGTATTACCGCCGACAGTTGTTGATCAAATTAAATTATGGCAATTAGAATTAGATAGAATTCAAACATTTGAGGGTTATTTATTTAAGGATTTTGCGAGTCAACAAGAATTTGAAGCATTGTGTAATTATGCTTCAGAAATTGGTGTCCTTCTTTGGTCAAATAAAACCAAAATGAAATTCTTCGTGACGAAAGACGGAATTTCACAAGTTGCTGATTTTGCTAGTAGAAATCAACGAAGATGAGCATTTATTTTTTTCACAAGAAAACTTTTAGTAAATTTTTACTATATTGTATAATATGTACAAGGTCTAAAGTATATTAAATAAACAAGGAGCATGTAAATATGATCAGCCAGAACATGAATCACAACTTTCCATATTCTTGATATCACAAGCAACAGGTGTGGTATCATAGATGTCATACGATTCATCGCTATCTCTTCTGGTATCAGGGCTGTCAAATCCGATTGATTCTGGTGTTATGTAGGATTTTGATTTGTATTTCGTTTTATTAACTATAATTTTGGATTTATCAGATTTAATCTTTTTTTGCAGATGTTCAATCTTATCAATTTCATGGTACAATTTTCTTTTCAATGAATTCATATTAACTTCTGTTTGTAAATCTAGCTTTGACGATTCATCTAAATCAACTGTGAATTGAATAGCCCTAGTCGCAGCTTGTGTCCTTAGATAATACATACCAGTTTTCAAGCCTTTTTCCCAGGCATAGAAATGACTGCTTGTTAATTTACCAAAGGTTGGATCCTGTAAATAAATATTCATACTTTGCAGCTGGTCAATGAATTTTCCTCTATCAGCTGCTAGATCAATAATCACTTTTTGAGAAATTTCCCAAACTGTTTTATAAAGTTGCTTCAATTCATTTGGTATAACGGGTATGTTTTGAATCGATCCGCTTTCTAAGATTATTTTATTTCTCATAGAAGAATTCCAGATACCTAGGTCAATTAAATCCTTCATCAAGTATTTGTTCACTACTTGAAATTCTCCAGATAATACCCTTCGGTTATATATATTAGATGTGTAAGGTTCAAAACATTCATTAAACCCTAAAATCTGAGATGTTGAAGCAGTAGGCATTGGTGCAACTAGTAACGAATTCCTAACACCTATTGTTTTAGCTTTAGATTTTAACTCATCCCAGTCAGAATATAATTGGGATGGTTCATGATTCCAAAGATCAAATTGAAGGAAGCCTTCGGAGATAGGCGAGCCTTTAAAACAATCATAAGGGCCATGCTTAACTGCTAATTCAATTGATACTTCAATAGCAGCATGATAAATAGTTTCAAAAATCTGAATATTTAATACTTTTGCTTGTTTAGAGTCGAATGGTAATCTTAACTCTAAGAATAAATCAGCTAATCCCTGGACACCTATTGCAATGGGCCTATTCTTCATATTTGATCTTTTAGCACTTTCAATAGGGTATTTGGTAATGTCAATTATCTTGTTCAAGTTTTTGGCTAATACTTTTGTAACTGAATGAAGTTTGTCAAAATCATATTCTAATTCATTTTTACTCATGTTACTCTTAATGAACGATGGCAAAGCTAAAGATCCTAAATTACAAACCGCTGTTTCTTCGGGCGATGAATATTCAACAATTTCACAGCAAAGGTTAGATGATTTAATAGTCCCTAAGTTCTTTTGGTTCGATTTTCTATTACATGCATCTTTAAACAACATATAAGGGCCACCAGTTTCGGTTTGGCACTCTAGAATTGCACGCCATAATTTTTGTGCTTTAATGGTAGTTATAGCTTTTCCTGATCTCTCATACTTTTCGTAGAGATTTCTAAAATCATCGCCATAGCAATCACTTAATCCAGGGCTAACATCAGGGGAAAAGAGCGACCAATCTAAATCTTGTTTTACTCTCTCCATAAATAAATCGGGTATCCATAATCCATAAAACAAATCTCTTGCTCTCATCTCTTCCTTACCATGATTTTTTTTCAAATCTAATACACTTATAATGTCACAATGCCATGGCTCAATATAAATGGCGAAGGCTCCGGGTCTCTTGTTACCTCCTTGATCAACATACCTCGCTGTATTGTTGAAAACTCTTAACATAGGTACTAAGCCACTTGAAGTTCCATTAGAACTCGAAATATATGATCCACTTCCTCTAATATTATGTACATGTAGTCCTATACCTCCAGATGCCTTAGAAATTAACGCAGATTTATGTAATGTTTTGTAAATACCGTCTATTGAGTCATCTTCCATGGCTAGTAAAAAACAAGAAGATAAATAATTATATTTAGTTCCTGAATTAAATAGAGTTGGTGATGCATGTATGAAATACTTCTTTGACATTAACTCATAGGTTTCAATCACACTATCAATATCATTACCATGAATACCTATGGCAACTCTTAAGAACATAAACTGAGGCGTCTCACTAACGACATCGTCCAACTTTAACAAATACGAATTTTGCAATGTTTTAATTCCAAAGTATGTCAATTCGAAGTCTCTTTTGTTATCTATGATCGAATTCAATATATATTTATGTTCCATGACAGTATTAAAATATTCATCAGAAACCACACCGTAATTTTTTCCTGTTTTGCTACTTTTATAATTTCTTAATCGAATAACATTATTGCTGAAATTAGAACCAACTAATCTCTGTAAATTAAACGCCTCCACTCTTCCTGCTAATATTGAATGATCGGGATGATAAATAATTTTGGTGGCAATTGATTCTGCTAATAATTCTAATAAATCTTTCACATTAATTAAGTCTGGTAAACCATCCGTAACTTTATTTACCACTTCTTCGAGGTTTATATATTTAGTATCCAATTCAAATACTAGTGTCTCCAAAAATTCTAGGAGCTTGGTTTTACTAAAATTTTCATATGTTTCAGTATTATCTCTAATTTTTATAACTTTCGTATTAGTCATCGTACCAGTTTAGAAATGTTGAAGTAACGCACTGATGTGCTTTGTTCATATGAAGATATAACTCTTGATAACTATTCTTTTTACCCTAGTATAATGAATCAAGTTATATCTTACAAATTGATAAGTCGTATTGAAAACTGCATTTAAATTTTCATTACTTTTCCTATTTGGTACACAATATCGCTACGCTTTTTTCACCATGATTAAGCAAAATGACTTCTTGATTTACAAAAATAAAAAAACATATAAAAGGTGGGTTAATTAAATATTTGCCAATGAATGATTCTTCTATTACTTGAGATAATCTTTGAACAAGATAAAACTTATTTTCAATTTACTTTTAGTTGTAAATCAAATCGTAATCTAGGTTTAAAAGGCGATATAGTTCATGCATGGTTAACTGGTCGTCCAGATACGTCCCCTCAGTTTCATTCTCCAGTATAGAATGATTTGATGTTTCATTCAACTGTTCCATTAAATCGCTCTGTTCGTAACTTGATAGATGCGTGAACTCTTCACTATTCACAAAATCACTTAAATTATCTCTGTAAGACTCATTGCCGAAAGACAGATTTGCTTTTTTATCTTTTTGTTGTTGTTTCCATGTGGAGTAGCCACCCATGTGCATAATTTTGACTTGCATTGAGTTAAGTAGGTAATTTGATGCTTCGTGACATATTTTTCGCCATTTCTCTATCAAATAATTAATTTTTTCGAACTCGTTTGTTTTCTGATACTTTACCGCCTTCACAAGCAAATCCTTGCGTTTAAACCAGTGTTTGATCTGTAAATCAAGAGACTTTTCTACAGGGGATGGTTTATTTGACTTGGCTTGAATCAAAGGCCTAAAAGACTTTGAATTATATATTTCTGTTAGGAAAAAGTTAGTAACTTTCAATGCTTAAGTTCCACACTAACATACTTGAAGGTGGCATAAATGACTTTATAACTCTTGTAATATTTTAACTATGGTTTGTCTATAAGAATATATAATGAATATAAGATCTACTAGGGCGTTAGAATTATAAACAAATGGTTGTAAAAAAAGAAACTCAAGCTCGCACTCAGGATCGAACTAAGGACCAACAGATTTGCAATCTGCTGCGCTACCACTGCGCCATACGAGCTTAGTGTTTTCTATTTTGTTTGAAGATAATAATAGATATAGTATCGGTAAAGAGATTATTAAGCACTTCAGTTAGAAAGCCTTGCAATTACTCCTCATATACCTTCGAATAGATCTTTATTGAAATCATAAAGATAGATACAAGAAGTATCTCGTAAATTGGTCATCTGAAAAATAGGACTAATTCAGAGTGATTTGAGACTACTATGTCATTCCTAATGCAGCCAAAAATTGACAGTATAGTGAAATAAGTGCATACGACTACATAGACAAACACAAAGCTATGAATATTTTGTAGCAAAATTTTCAAAACGAAATTTCATACGTCAGCCCGTAATAATTTGGTGCTATTTTTTACTGTCACAAAAATATTTGTCATTTTTCGAAGCTACAAGTCTCGAACATTATTTACGGATAAGTCGCTTAAACTAGTCACCCTTAAGAAGACGTTCAACAAATATACCACACTTGACCCCAACCCCAAAAAAGTGACATTCGCTTCCCCGTTGTGGTCCCTCTCAAGTCCTCTCTAGGCACTTTTCTTGTGATTCCCCACGCCTCAAATCCGTTCAATTAAGATCTATCGTACCGATCTCTTGACCGTTATTTTCTGCAAGTCTACTTGAAACTGGGCTTTCTCGTCGAACTTCTTTTAGCCACTCCAAATTATGGGTAGGCATTCTGTGCCTAAACTTTGCATGTAGCGAGATCTTCATTCGTGAATGTTGCTCATTTTGTAATTTCCATCGCGTTTCCCCCCAAAGCGTGGTCTGGGACATTTATTCTCTCAAATTGTATTTGAAAATTCATAGGCATTGTTGCGATTCCAGACGAAATTTTTGGTTTTCTTGTTCCTGATTATGTAATCGCGAGTTTTCTTCTCACTATACTCGAAATATTATCTCAAATCTAGATCATCGGCTCTAATAATTAACGTTCCGTCCCTTAACATCCGCAAAAAATGCAGAATCCAGGCAGGTATGTCCATACTTCTGAATTCAGATATAATGGTCAATACCGACATTATCAAGTTTTTCTGCTTAATTATTCAAATACTATTCTGTAAGTGTCCCATGGGGTATATTCATCTAGCGAGGAATCACTAGTACTTCCAACATACTCTATTAGGCAAATACGGTTATAGCGGGCAAAATGGCCCGCCTTCGATAAGAAGGCGTCCATGGAATGTTCTGCGCGTATGCACAGTACTTGCTACCTATAGTGGAAAAAAATTGCTGCCCGCAACACCTCCGCTAATTTTACGATGCACGCTAAAACAGTATATATATTCAGAAATCCATGTCTTAAATTTTTTAGTCAGTACGAGAAGGTTAAATTTGAGAAGCATAGTTCACGAGCATCTCCTAACTAAAAGCCATTTGATTATATCATTGTAACTTCATATGAATAAGTTACAATTTGATTTTGATTTGAGATCAAGTTGTTCGACGGAAAGCAGACATTTGGCAGATGTTTTTAGTAAGACAAACGATATGATATACAACAACCAACTCGATACCCCTCCGGTACTTCCAAGTCCGGATTATGACTATAGAATGGATTACTTTCACTATAAGCCGGTGAATGGAAATTTAACAGATGAAAATATTAATACCGTTCAGGCGGATAGCGCGGATTGCGACTTTAAACCCAAATTATCAGTCGATGTGAATACATTTCGTGGTAGTCAACAATTTATATCACCAATTGAGCTTGGAGAGTTCAGAAAATTTACCCCTGATACTAATGCATACAAATTTTTACTTGTGGATGACAATTTCATTAATTTGAAAATATTAGAAAGAATCCTCCTTAAATTATACCCTAATTGTACTATTGTGAAGACTCAAGATTCAACGAAGATAATGACTTTGCTTCACTCCCAGGCATTTGATGTAGCGTTTCTCGACATTGAGATGCCGGTATTTACAGGAATAGAGTTGGCAAAAATGATTAGAATGGAAGAGACTTTAAACCTGGTCGGAATCATTGCTGTGACAACAAAAAGTTTACCAAGCGACAGAATAATTTATGAGAAGGCTGGCATTGACTATACGTTCGCAAAGCCATTGAACTATTCATTTGATCACATTATTTCTTGTATTGACAAGGTCATAAAGTCGAGAACATAATGATTTCGCAACTTTGCATTTATCAATTAGCATACCATCGTGGGTTTATCGGTTCCTTCATAATATTTCAACTAGTTAGAATTAAAAATTAGGTTAGAAATACGGATTTAATTCTTATTGTATTATTACATTCATAACTTGCATATCATTAATAAATTCAGCATTTACTTTAAGACTTTGTAGATTTAAATTTTCTAGTATATCAAGAAGATATTTGCAGTCATAAAATTGGCAAGGAAATAATGGAATGGCTGTTGGTAGGTATGTTGTAAGAATTTGTGTATACTTATTTAATAATTTAACTCAGCATTTTGTAAATATAAATAGTCTGGAGGGTTGGCCGAGTGGTCTAAGGCGGCAGACTTAAGATCTGCTGGACAGTTGTCCGCGCGAGTTCGAACCTCGCATCCTTCATTATTTTTTTCTAAATCTGATAATCAGTTGTTATTTATACAAATTATATATTAGCATACTCAAAAATTATAATTACTAGTGTAAGTCAGCACTACCCAATACTACCCAATCATTAACGTCACCTTCACATAGGACTAATTTAAGTATTCCATTGTCCCACCCTAAACCATTATCAGTCAAGTCATCTGAATCGCAATTATCTATATTCAAATAGTCTTGAATTCTGGTTTTTATTGTCCTCCACAATGCGCTGTCGATGGGATATAAGTCACTGTAAACCAAAGAAAGATGTGGATCGAATTCGTTAACACTCCATAGAGATGCCTGCTCTTGTGCTTCATGCTGGATCCTCGGCATATCTATTTCTTCTATCTTTCCATCTTGTGACTGCCTCGACTTCTTCTTAACTGTATTTCCATGACTATTCGTAGTGTATAGGTGTGGGTTTTTCTTCATGTTTTCTTTCTCAATATCAACTGGTAATTGTACAAATAGTTCTCTAATTATTGTGGCAAAGGAAACTAAATTTGGATCCCTTGCTACTTGGAAATATAACTTCTTGAAATACTTTCTCTGACTATCCACTTTACCTAACGTTACTAAATTGGAATGGTTTTTTGGTAACGAATCTATCGCAACTAAACTTGCAGATAATATTCTGTACACATCATCTTTGGTTTTAGCAGGATGATCCAAGTCGATGTCAATGTTTGAAGATATAGTTATATGGGGTTCAAATCTTGGTGGTTGACCAGGGAAAAGCGTATTTAGTGAACTCATTAGAGTCATTAATTTATCATAGAGCGGAGAATTTGTTTTAGGACATAACCATAATGCAACGCCTAATGCTAGCGGTAGGGCTTGTTAGTAACTCATGTTTAATTGAATTGATTCATACTTTAAGACATACCCATTTTTATATAAGTATGTTATTTAAATCTAATTACTGATAAAAATATGATTTCTTCATGAAGTAAGTCGCATTTACCCTTGAATTTCGTAACGACGCAAAACATTTATTTTGTATTGTTATCAATATGTTTATATACAAATAGCTTAAAGACATGAATCATATTGCCTTGTAATTCTACATATCTTCATAGCTTCATCAAGTTTATATATACTAGTAAGAAACACTTTCAATTTCAGAATGTATTATTTTATATTTACTATTATGTATTTAGTAAGCTTAGTATTTCGAAGAGATCACATTGACACCTTCAATTGCACTGTCATCAACAAACCACAGAACTTCGACCCCAGTATTTAAATCATTAACCAATTTCGATGGTAATTTACTTGACTTATCAGTGAAAATTTGTTCCAAAATTGGAGCCTTACCAGCACCTTCGGCAACAAAAGCAATCGAAGTAGCTCTTTCTAACACAGGGAAAGTAAATGTAATTCTTCTTGGAGGTGGTTTTGGAGAATCATTGATACTTGAAATCAATTCGTTTCTTTCTTGCAAAAGCTTATGTTCTGGGAATAAAGAACAGGTGTGGCCATCAGGACCGCATCCTAAGAGAATCAAGTCGAATTTTGCATTTTCAGGCAAAGAAGCTTCGTAGCTCTTGGCAATTTCCTGGTCTTTCAGTAAAGAAGCGGACTCAACTTGTCCATCTTTACCGGTTAATAAACTTTGGTCAATAGTGTAGACCTTAGGCTTTGCGGCACTTGCTGGTAAATTCGACAAGACCATTTCGTTAAACAATCCATAGTTAGAATCAGGATGATCTAATGGCACCAACCTTTCGTCACTAAAATAAACCTCCCATTTGTCCCATTGAACGTTTGGTGCAATTGATGAATTGTCAATTAAGCACTGCTTCAAAACCTTTCCTAAAGACCCACCCGATAACGCAATTTTGAATGTCGAAGATGTTTTTAATGATTCATCCTGAATTTTCAAAACGTGCTTACCAACTGCGCTGGAAACATCATCATGTTTGGCGTGAGAATATACTTTAGCTGACATTGATACAATTGTGTTCCTTTTTTTAACTAATTATGAAGAATATGAATCATACCTCTTCTCCCTTACGATATATAGTAGAGTAACAAAATCAGCCTCTGCACGACTTAAATAAATGTATGTTAATTTTATATTATACAAGTCTAAATTACATATATGTGATTACTGATCAAGGAAGTGTGAATATTCAGCACTGTCCTTGATTTTGTTATTCATGAACTTTTCTAATTTGGTAGCATTTTTGAAATAGGTCGTAGAGTCAGCATTATAAGAACGGCAGTTGTTGAAAATTAACCTAGCATCATACAAGAATTGGTCAAAAGAATCATACTTATCATTTTCCAACTTCAGCTCCATTGTTGATAAGTCCATTGGCTCTTTGATTACATCGTAGTAATCGCCTACTTCCTCTTTATTAACTGGAGCTGAAAATGGCCATGCAGATGGATGGTTAGTCAATTCGGATAACAAAGTTACCATAAAATTATAATGAGGCCCTCTCTTAGGTTTCTGTGCCAACATATCCATTTCTTCCAGCCATCCGCTCTCGGCTAACCCTGGTATATCTTTCGCTGGGTTGAGTTTTGCATCTTTATTTGTTTTAAAATTCTGCAACCCGGGTCTGACTATATGAGCCTTTGATCTCTGTTTGATCTTTTTCTCTATCGCAGCTTTTTGTAATAGTAAAATTTTAGCCAGGTCTAAATACCTCAAAATCAGAGGTAGCATCGAACACTGCATAAGCGTACCTCCTTCATAATCCTTGATATAACCCATCCAGACAGATTTATCTAACGTAATTTCTTTAGTGAAACCCTGTTTCTTGAAGTATCCAATGGCGTAATTATCTGCATACGTAAGAAAGTATTTCACATTTGAAGTGGTCCTACAGTAATCTTTCAAGTGATTCATCAAATGTGCACCATAACCCCGAACCTGTTCTGTAGATGAAATCGCACAGAATACAATTTCTGCAAACTCTCTATTATCAAATGGCCGATAAGTTATCCCTCCGACAACTGTTAGTGGTTTTCGTACCACCGCCATGGATAAATGCGATCTATCATATACCAACCGGGATATATATTCTCGCGGCATCTTGGGTAATTGCTTTTGAAAGATATTTTTCAACCCCGTCAACACCATTAGACTTTCCTTTGTATTATCGTTATTCACAACCCGGAACTCTATCTTGCCTTCTTTTTCTTCGATCACCGATGGTCGTTCTTTGAACGAATATGTAACCCCATCGAAATTGAACGTGGTCGTTCTTTTCTTTTCTTCTTCTGCTTCATCGTCATCGTCTTCATCATCGTCATCATCACCTTCCCCTGTTCCGCCTCCATTTTCTGCATTTTCATCTGCATTGTCGTTTTCAGCTTTTTCCTTTTCATCCATATTGTCTGCTTGGGTCTCTTCATTCTTCACGTCATTTTCAACTTCATTATCATCTATTTCATCTTTTATCTTTGTCTTTTTACCTACACGCCCAGTCCCTTCATTGTCTGATATAGCTGACGAGGCACGCTTCCTGTCTACCATACTCCACCAATTGTTTTCAATATCGCCGATTGATTATTCACTGTCAACAGTATCCAATATTGATAGAGTCGAGTTTATAAGTGCACTGAATCTTCGTCATAAGTTACATAATTATAGCACGTGATTGGGATGACTATATTTTTTTTTTATCATAAGAAGAGATGAAATGAAAAATCGCCATCAACTTTGTTCTGTAAGTTGTAAGGAAATAGACTTAATAAGAGAAATATGTCTAATTATACTCAGTTAGACCATGCCCATGACCAACAACAACCGGTAGCCACCGTGTTGTGTTGTAACTGTGGTGTTCCAATGGATGGATCGACAGGGTTAGTAATGTGTTACGACTGTATCAAATTAACAGTGGATATAACGGAAGGAATCCCAAGAGAAGCAAATGTTTCGTTTTGTAGAAATTGTGAAAGGTTTTTACAGCCACCCCAGCAGTGGATTAGGGCAGAGTTGGAATCAAGAGAATTGTTGGCGTTATGTTTAAGACGACTTAAGGGTTTAAATAAGGTAAGATTAATAGATGCATCGTTTATTTGGACAGAACCACATTCTCGTCGTATCAGAGTCAAATTGACTGTTCAAGGTGAAGCTATGTCCAATACTATTGTGCAACAAACATTTGAGGTAGAATACGTTGTTGTTGCAATGCAATGTCCGGATTGTGCGAAATCTTACACTACTAATACATGGAGAGCAACAGTTCAAATTAGACAAAAGGTTCCCCATAAGAGAACATTCTTGTACTTAGAACAATTAATTTTAAAGCACAATGCCCATGTTGATACTGTGTCTATCAAAGAATCGAAGGATGGGCTAGATTTCTTCTATGGCCAGAAGAACCATGCAGTTAAAATGTTGGATTTCTTATCTGCTGTGGCTCCTATCAAGTCGAAGAAGTCTGAAGAATTGGTCAGTACCGATATTCATTCTTCATCATCTTCGTATAAATTTTCATATTCGGTTGAAATCGTACCCATCTGTCGTGATGATTTGGTTGTGTTGCCCAAAAAATTGGCTAACTCATTAGGTAACATATCCAGGTTAGTCTTATGCTCAAAAATTTCTAATTCGATTCAATTCTTTGATCCTGCGCTGTTACAAGCTGCTGATTTAAATGCTCCGGTCTACTGGAGAACTCCCTTCCCATCTTTATTGAATGCTACTGAATTAGTTGAGTTCATAGTTTTGGATGTCGAGCCAACTGGTGACATTAGAGGTAAGCATGTATTAGCTGACATTACAGTCAGTCGTGCTAGTGACTTTGGTTCAAATGATAATTCATTCTACGTTAGATCTCATTTGGGTGCCATCTTACATCCAGGCGATTCCTGTTTGGGTTACTATTTGGCTAATTCTAATCTCAATTCTGAATTATTTGATACCCTTGATACCGATAATATCCCAGATGTTATATTGGTTAAGAAACATTACGCTAGAAAGTCACGTAAATCAAAGAACAGAAAGTGGAAGTTAAAGAGAATGGCTAAAGAACATAACGATATTATTGCCAACGATGACTCAAGACAAGCAAAACAAGAACAAGAACGTGCTGAAAGAGATTATGAATTATTCTTACAACAATTAGAAGAAGATGATGAGTTAAGACAGACTATCAACTTGTATAAGGCAGGTGATGAGCAATATCCAAAACCTTCGGAAACTGATATGGAAGATGATGATGATGATGACGAAGATGCCCCTCAAATTGGTATTGATGAATTGTTGGATGAATTGGACGATATGACTTTAGAAGATCATCCTATGGAGGGTTAGTCTAACTGTATCTCTATACAAAGTGTATTCTATATATTTCGATAATCCATATACTGCATATAATAAAACTTTACTAATTGCAAGGAACATGGCCTTTTATCAGTAAATCAAGTCATTCTGATATTGGCTAGCGAATACGTAAAACATAGACTAAGTAATTGAATAGTAAATCAAGTAATAATCATCTTATTCATTAATAGTAAAGAATGTCGAATGTGTCTACATCCACGGAAAACAAGCACTTAAAATTTACGCCAATTCAGTCATTTGTGGAGTCATCATTCTTTACGAAATTATCAGAGTTGAAACTAAATGAATTCAAGTTAGATTCCACGAAGAAGCAAATCAAAGGATTCTCTACTCATCCAAGAAGACTAAATAAGTTTAACGATCATCCTACTATCAATTTTGATTATTCTAGCTTTGATAAGGGTCTGAAGGTAGATGATAGCAACATTTCATGGGAAGGCTATGTCTATAATGTTAACACGATCGAGGAGTTTAAAGATATAGATAAACAGGCACTATTGAGACAATGGGGTACTGAGATATTTGACCAGGTCGAAGATGGTAGTGTAGATTTGGGTTATGAATGTTTTAACAAAGTCCACCTTTTAGCATTCTGTGATTTAAAGAAATATAAGTTTTATTATTGGTTTGCATTTCCAACTTTACATTCACAGTGGAACATAATTAGAAGAGAGGAAGACGTAATGGAAAATCTTATTCCAATTATTAAAGCTTTTGTTGATACTCCTAAATTTGTACAGTTTTTCCAAATCATAGATGGAAATATGATTGAAAGGATACTGGAATTTCAACAAAATGAAGTATTTGTTTTTGTTGATACATGTCTAAGCCAAGAGTTTATCCCCTCGGTGCAAATAAAAAACTACTTATACATTTTAGCTCGAAAAGGATTTGAGGAGATCGATATAATAATATATAGAAATAATGGCGGTTCTTTCTTTTGGAAATTGCAGCTAGATAAAAGTAAATTTAATGTAAATGAATTTCCAAAGATATTGGGTTGGGAAAGATTAAGCAGTGGAAAGCTAGGTCCTAGGCTTGCTGATTTAGGGTCTTTAATCGACCCACAAGAACTAGCCAAACAAGCAGTGGACTTGAATCTAAAGTTAATGAAATGGAGGATCGCGCCGAATTTGGACCTAAGCATAATTAAAAATCAGCGAGTTTTGCTTCTAGGTGCCGGCACTCTTGGTAGTTATGTTTCTAGAGCACTTATGGGATGGGGTGTGAGGAATATAACCTTTGTTGACAATGGACGAATATCTTATTCTAATCCGGTTCGTCAACCTTTGTTCAGCTTCAAGGACTGCTTTAGTGATGAGGGACAAGGTGAATGGAAGGCCATTAGAGCTGCAAACACTTTGAAAGAGATATTTCCTGACATTCAGTCTAAGGGATATAATTTAGAAGTGCCAATGATTGGGCACCCGGTTAACAATGAACAGAAACAAAAGTCAAATTTTGATAAACTAAGTGATTTGTTTGATAATCATGATGTGATATTCTTGTTAATGGATTCAAGAGAATCAAGATGGTTACCTACGGTTCTAGGTCTTGCAAAAGACAAAATAGTGCTTAATGCTGCATTGGGTTTTGATAGTTACTTGGTAATGAGACATGGAAATATATCTCGAGAAAGCAATGATGATTTAAGAGTGGGCTGTTACTATTGCAATGATGTTGTTGCTCCAAATGATAGTTTATCGGATCGTACATTAGATCAAATGTGTACAGTGACTCGGCCAGGTGTTGCGTTGATGGCTTCGTCTTTGGTGGTTGAATTGTTTATATCGATATTGCAGCATCCTCGAAAACAGTATGCAGAGCCCGGCCCTACCAATAATTCGATATTAGGTGAAGTTCCCCACCAGATTAGAGGATTTTTACATAATTACACTCAAAACAAGTTACAAACTCCAAATTATAAACATTGTTCGGGATGTTCAAATTATGTGATAGATAAGTTCAATGAGTTAGGATGGGAGTTTGTTAAGAACTGCCTCAATGATGTAGCGTACCTTGAAGAAACCTGTGGATTGCTAAAGGTTCAACAAGAGGCTGAGTTAGCATCTTCTGAATTATTAAAAGACTTGGAACTAAGTGATGACGATGATAGTGAATGGTTGGATTAGCTTATCATTTTTCGAATGTATAGTTATATTAGGATTTTCAATCTCTAGCCATAGATCTATAGCGCGCGTTTAATAAAAATAAATTAATTGTTTGTTTATTATTGCATGAAAGATATAGAATTATCTACGAGGTTTAATAAGATATAGGGGAATAACATGACGAGCTTCATATCATCACAAATGGGGGATGTTGAACAGGATATTGCTCTATTGTCCAATCAACCTAATGTTTTAAATAGCTGTGTCAATCAAGCTCCTCGAGGACGAAATAAAACAAGACCTTATCCACTAAGTGAAATGAACGACTTGAAAATACAACAAGGATTAATAATTAAGGATTTGTTGTTTTCTTTGATTGGATACGAAGGATGTTATATTAGATATAGCGAAAAATATGATCAGAGTGATATCAACTCCAAAATAAGAGGTCCTGATTTTAAAATCGCCAAACATCTAGATATAAGTTTGAAGTGTATTACTAAAAAACTAGTGAAATTCGGCAAGTACTATTCTGGATTGAATGGATTTCTAGAGTTATACGATAGGCCTGAATTTGGTAAGGTGGTACAAAGGTTATGCTATGAAATTAGTGAATTTCTTATAAGCTACCAACAAGTTATTAAACTGATCGAAGATGAATTCAAATTTAATTCAACTTTTAACCTTAGCATATTTGAAACGATATTAAATCAAGAACTATCTCTCAAGTTAAGTCATTTCTATGATATTGTCATATCTGTTCATACTGAAACTATTGAACGAAGTAAATACAAACATCAAACAAGTGAATCATATTTCAATAACTTCATTAAAAGCATTCAAAATGATCTTAAAGAAACAGGTTCAATAGACCTTGCCACTGATAATGTTAATTTTGAATTTTGTAAAGGAGGGCTCCTCCTAAAGATAATTCAAGACAGGATCAATGCATATCAAGGTGACGTGATTTCATTAGAATTTTTGACTAGAATATTTGATGCTGTTAGTGTCGATTATGCTGATATGCTTAATAAGTGGGTAATTAATGGGGAGATAGATGATTTAGCTGAGGAGTTCATAATTAAAATGAATAAGTTTCCTGATAACCCTGATAGTCCGATTCACCGTAATGGAGAAAAGTATTGGGATGAATTATATGTCACAAGAACTGATGGAGTCATAGATCAGTTTTCGAGTAAGGACGTACAACTAAAAATACTAGCGACTGGAAAGTACCTAAATATCTTCAAAACGTGTACAGGACTTTATGATTTTCAACAATTAAATGAAATCATACAACCTATAGATAGGTTATCTTCACAAGATCTAGAATTGAAAATTAATGAGTATTACAAAAGAGCTAACAAGTTGCTAATGAAGTTGTTATTCGAAGGATACCAATTTCCAAGCTTAATCGATAGCTTCCAGACTCTATTCTTGTTCAAGGATTCCTCAAAGATTGACGTCTTTCTAGAGAAATCATTTAATGATTTACGAAAAAATAAACATGCAATTTCAACATCTAGACTTTCCAAGCTTTACGATGATACATTGCAACGTAAGAAGGATGAGTTTCAAGTGAAAGATATAAATAAACAGAACAGAATTTCTGATGATAAAATAGGTGATGTTTTGAGCTACTCGCTGAGTTTGTCTGTCGATTTCACTAATTTTTATGACTTAGCTGAAGAAATTTTAAATGTTAAATCATTTGACGCAGAAGAAGCATTTAGGAATGGTCAGAATTCTAATATTTTTAAAGCTTTATTAAATAAGTCATTAGAAAGAGACCAAATGAATTCGGCAGCCTCAAATAATTCACCAAACAGTTATGATCCTGATCATTCAGATGAATACACCATCGCTGGGGTCAATCTAGATATGGATTTGCCATTTCCCTTGAATATAATTATTGGACAAAACTACGTTCTTGAATACCAATTAATTTTCAAATTGCAAATGATTGTGAAATTTATTAATAAATTGATTGATAATTCATGGAAAGAGATTAATTGCTCCACTGTATGGAAATACCCTGGTTTTCATCCGAAAATTAAAAAGTGGATTTTGAGATGCCGTATATTGAATAATAGGATGAGAGATTTCATGAACGACTTACAGTTTTATCTAAATTTTGACATCATTGAAACTAATTTTGATTCCTTCAAACAAACATTTACGGAAATTCAAAGGATATTACATGAGGAAAAACTTGGATCCAATATAGACCATCAAAATATTCACAGCAATGGCATAATTGGGTTTAAAAATGGTTCTCTAGCTAATTATAATCATAATAACCTTTTTGATGAAAAAATATTGAACCATAATCATAATTTTAATGATTTTCCAAATGACAATTTGATCAATATAGATAACTTGATCAATAAACTCGGTTCTTTTTTAAATAATGTCTTGAGAGATTCGTTTATTACTAACAAGATTTTAATCGATGTACTTAAAAATATGTTTGATCTGATAATACTGTACAATCATTATTTGATCAGGTTAAAAAAGTCTTTAATAATGTCAGATAAGGACTTATTCCACAAATTTAGTCAGGACTATCCAGAAAAATTTCAAAATAGAGTAATGGATGATGAGCTGATTGAGGTTAGGTTGAAAAATTTGGATAGCATGCTAAATTCACATTTTGAAATCTTTAATGATTCACTAACTGAATTTATAGTTACTTTGAAGTCCCATGGTAACTTAGAAAATCAACTGTTTTTAATTTTGATTGAAAGGTTAGAGAATTGTTTTCCAGATCATTAAATTTATTTATTATTTAGATGACTATTTAGATAATTTATATTCATAATTCAACTAGCATCAGCATCAGCATCAGCCTCACTTTGTTGTTCATTTAAAACATTAATAATTTCATTAGTCTTTTCATCACTGTAAACTTGGAAACCATGTTCAGCAGTAACACTTGCCAATTGAGCATTCTTACAATCTAATTTTTCTTCCATGACTTGCTTTAAAATCTTTAAAGTTAATAATTCTGCTTCCTTCAATGTTAGCGATTTATGATATTCATTCTGTAATTCAGCTTGAGCACCCTCGGATCCTGAACCAATGGCCTTAGCATCGTATCTATAGAATGTACCTGATGGCTCCGCATGGTATAATTGAGGCCCCTTATCTTTATCAATTCCTGCTATTAACAAGGCAACACCAAAAGGTCTTGACATTAATCTCTTTTCACCGCTAGCTCCTTCTCCGAATCTCAAGGCCAAATCACAAACAGATTGTGTTAAACTTTCAACTTGAATCTCCTCATCATAATATAAGTTATGAGTTAATGACGAAACTCTGGCGTGGTCGATCATGGATCTTGCATCTGCTGTTAAACCTGACATTGCACAACCAATATGCTTGTCAACCTCAATGATCTTTTCAATGGATGAATGCTCTAATAAGGATGAAGTAACTCTTTTTTCGACCCCCAAGATCACGCCTTCAGATGTTGAAATACCAATTGCAGTGGATCCCAATTTAATGGCCTCCAATGAATATTCAACTTGGAACAATCTCCCCTCAGGTGAGAATGTACTCACACCACGGTCATATTCACTTCTAGTTAAAAACATCCTATTATATATTATCTAAATCTACCTATTTTTTTATATTAAAGAAGTGTTCTAAAGCTATTTGCCTTGTAAGGTTTAAAGCCTGTTGATTGATATTTGAGACTCAGTGGCAATGCAGTTTTGTGTAACTTCACGATACTTCAACATTACATTTGATAACAATCCTTCTATAGACCTAACTAGTGTATCCGTTGTAAGCTACGTTCACTTAAAAGTAATATGATAATTTTTTATTGGAATTTGTTGTTAAGAAAAATGATATAAAAATGTAGTAATATATTTAAGAAGCTTAAGCCTTTGGAGCTAAAGAAACAATCTTTTCAGCGGCTGGGTCTAAGTCTTCGAAAGCGTATAATTTCAAACCAGAGTTTTCAATTAATTCCTTAGCTTGAGCCATGTTAGTACCTTGTAATCTAACTACAACTGGGATATCTAAGTTGAAGTTCTTAGTAGCAGCAATCAAACCTTCTGCGACGTAATCACATCTGACAATACCACCGAAGATGTTGACGAAAATACCGTTAACCTTTTTATCGGATAAGATTAATTCGAATGCCTTTTCGATAGTTTCTGGAGTAGCAGTACCACCACAATCTAAGAAGTTAGCTGGAGCACCCCCGTATAACTTGATGATATCCATAGTAGCCATAGCTAAACCAGCACCATTAACAATGTTGGCAATGTTACCATCTAACTTGATGAAATTCAAACCGTATTCAGCAGCCATGACTTCTTCTGGGTCTTCTTGGGTGGTGTCTCTCCATGAGAAAACTTCCTTTTGACGGAAAGCAGCATTGTCATCGAAGTTCAACTTAGCATCCATGGCCAAAACTTTGTGATCTGGAGTTTCGGACAATGGGTTGATTTCAACTTGAGTACAGTCTCTTTCCATGAAAACCTTGTACAAGTTTTGGACAGTCTTAGCAGCTTCTGGAATGGCTTCTTGGGTGTAACCTAATACAGATGCAATTTCAGTAGCCAATTTGTCAGAAACACCTTCTTCCAATGGAACTGGGAAACTCTTAATGGCACTTGGATCCTTAGCAGCGACACCTTCAATGTCCATACCACCTTGGGAGGAAGCAACAATCAATGGGGTTTGGGTACTTCTGTCCATTAAAATAGCCAAGTAAGCCTCAGTTCTGGCATCTCTTCTTTCGACAATGTACACAGCAGTAACTTCCTTACCAGCTTCACCAGTTTGCTTGGTGATCAACTTGTGGCCCAACATCTTTTCGGCCAAATCTCTAGCTTCTTCTGGAGATGAAATCAACTTAACACCACCTTGGAAACCGTTGTCAAAGTGACCTTTACCACGACCACCGGTTAAGGCTTGAGCCTTGACGACTAATTCATTGGTGCCTAATGCCTTGGCTGCTTCGTATGCCTTTTCTGGTGTAGTAGCGGCGCTACCTTCTGGGACACCAACACCGTAGGTCTTCAACAAAGCAGCTGAACGGAATTCGTGTAATGATAAGAATCTTTTTTGATTGGCAACAGTCTAAATTAGTTAGTATTTGGTTCTCTCTATCTCCCGCCGGCTCGTCGTCAAACGTTCCAATTGATACGATGAGGGTTCAATCTGCGTCCCAATTCGTCCAATTCAGCCGATGTTCTCTCAATCTACTCACTTTCGAAGCACGGGCAATATTTCTAGACAACATCTTTAATTTGCTATAGTATATAAATCAGAAAACAATATACACTTGTCAACAATTCTCTTATATTAATGATTTGTATGAAACTCTCTCGGACGTTCGTGCGCCGCCTGGAAATTTTCCACCTCGGGTGCATTTGTGTAGCGATTATGTAAGTGATCTACAACGTATACTTCGAATTTTTACAAGGGCTAAAGACGAAATGAATTCAATAGAAGCCTTCTCTGGTATATGATTCATATGAGGGATAATTTCTCCCTATTCTACTTCATCAAATGGTCTTTTGTTAGCTTGTGCAACACCGTGGAACCCTTACCCGAATGTTCGCATCCCGGACTCCTCCCTACACGACGTGTCCGGGCATCGGAATCACATAATGGATAACTCCTCTCCAGGAGGATTAATAGTGAAAATATTACATACCCAAAGGCCCTTCTATTCTATTTATCTTATAGATATGATATCGACTATTGTAGACATTCGATTATATCTAGCTTATACTCAAGACCCCTAGCTGTCCAATTGACATCGCGTTTCGGTTAGAAAGAACGTTGCAGTACAGAACACCCAGGGTGTGGTATTTATGTGCAGTATGGGTACTTATTGAACAATTTTTTTTTCACAATCAGAGATTTTGCAATGAATTGTAGTACATATCAGAAGATATATAGAGAATCAGTAGATAAAAATGGCTAAAGGTACCAGGGGCAAACCGGTAGTAGTTAGGCCATCATATAACGATGATTCAGAGTCAGATGAGGAGCTCTCTAATGTGTTGCAAGCGCGAGATGAGCTATCTGATGCCGATGACAATGACATGAACAGCATCTCATTTGGAGCATTAAATGCAGCGCAACGAAAGTTGGAGCATAAAGCAGCTACAAATAAAGGAGGCAAAACTCAGAAGAAAAAAGGTAGAGGAGATAGCAATGACAGTGATAGTGATAGTGACTCTGATGGCTCAGACGAAGAAGGGGACTTCTTTGAGACCAGTGACAATGAAGACAGTCCAAATACAAACAAGAAAGACAATTTAAATAGAAAGAACGGAAGGAAGGAGGTTCAGAAGAAAAAGAACAAGCATGCACCATCGGAGGCATCATCTAAAAGACCAGTATCAAAGATACGTGATATAGGGGGGTTGGAAAATAAGACTATGTACAGAGATATAAGATTTGACCCTGCCTACGGAAAAGCCAACTTAGACGAGGTTCGTAAAAACTATTCGTTTTTGGACGACTATAGACAGCAAGAGGTTCAGGAAATGGAGCAGGTTCTCAAGAAAGACAAGAACTTATCGCAATTCAATAAGCAGAAGCTTGAATTTAAAATCCAGTCGTTAAAATCGAGATTAGACACGTTAAACAACAGAGATTTAGAAAATAAAATCCTTTCGGAGCACAAGAAGGAGCAACTAGCCAAATTCAAGAGTGGCAAACAAGCAAATCCATTCTTTTTGAAGAAGTCCGACAAGAGGAAATTAATTCAAAAGGCCAAGTTCGACAACATGAAGGCATCTCAAAGAGAAAAGGTCATGGAGCGTAAGAGAAAGAGAAGATTAGGAAAGGAATTTAAGGAATTAGAATTCAATCGTCATTAATATATATATATAGTTAATTAATTAACAGACAAACAAACACTATACTAGCTATATAACAAGATAATTAACAAATAAAATAATAATAGTAACAGAAGCAAGGCAATATTCATGACAGGAAATCTCTAATGTATGCTTAAGTAGATTTGGCATTTTCTTTAGCTGCCCAGTCCTCGTATGAACCAACATAGTTACCTCTTTTCTTGTAACCAAATGTGTCAGCTAATTCTTCAGCGGCGGTCGATCTGACACCAGCTAAACAGTAAAAAATCAATTCCTTATCCTTACTTGGTTTATCAAAACCAAAGTTTTCATTGAATTCCTCTGGAGTTAAGTCTAATGCACCTGGTGATGACTTGAATGGAATATTAATCGCATTAGGAATGTGACCATCCTTATATTCGACCGGTTCTCTGACATCTATAATCAAAGAATCGGGGTGCGAAGATGGATTGTTAACAATCTCTTTAATGTTCTCGTACTTATATAATTTAGCTCCTGGGGATGAACTTAAAACGCTGTACAATCTGGATTGACATAAAGCTTGATTGGAAAATTGTTTTGGAATATGATTCTTCGGTAATCTATATGCAACAGACAAGTTAATAGTATTTCTCGTTAATACGTTCCTGGCAATTGGGCCAGCAGATTGCTTCAAAGTTCTTAATGTAAACATTCTTCTGATATCTATTCGAATCAACTATTCCTTGCTAATGTTTTATAAAAACTAACAAACCTTCCTTCTTTTCTGACTCAAATTTACGTGGTCGTGTGCACGAGAAAACACTTTAATTTAGGCCAAGACTGAATAAATTTATATATTTAATCTAAATATGTGTTGAAACCCTATTTTAATCCTAAATAACTTCTAGTAATAACAAATAAAATAAAATATTAATAATAATAATAATAACAAAAAGAAAATGTAAAAATTTCGTAACATCATAAAGTGTTGAACTTCACAATTCTTGAATCAAACTCAATCTCTAGAATAAACCTTCGATTTCACCATCATCATTGACCTCGACGTTCATGAAACCACAATGAGTAGGTAATCCAGGAATGGTTTGAATTTCAGCAGCTAAAGCGTATAAATAACCGGCACCAATGGAAGCCCTAACATCTCTGATAGGAAATTTAAAACCAGTTGGGACACCCTTCAAGGCAGCATCATGAGATAACGAGTATTGAGTCTTTGCAATACAGATTGGTAAATTTCCGAAACCTTGTTTGGTATAAGTATCAATTTTCTTTTGAGCTTCTGGTAAAAATTCAACTTCACCGGCTCCGTACATTTCCTTAGCAATGGCATTGATTTTCTCTTCGACTGATTTTTCAGATTCATACAAAAACTTGAATTGCTTGTCTTGAGAGTTACAAGCTTCAATGATACCTTGACCTAATTCGACAGCACCCTTACCACCTTCTTCCCAGTGGTTAGAGACAATAGCGTCAGTAGCACCTGCCTTTAAGGCTTCTTCCTTGATGACTTGGTGTTCACTCTCAGAGTCTGAAGACATCTTGTTGATGGCAACAACAACTGGTAAGCCATATGACTTAGCATTTGAAATATGTTTGGCTAAGTTGGAGCACCCAGCTCTCAATAACTCAACATTCTCTTGAGTGTATTCAGGGGCCAATGGAGCACCAGCTTTAACTTCTGGGCCTCCACCATGAACCTTCAAAGCACGAACAGTAGCAACGATAACAATACAGTCAGGAACTAAACCAGATGAACGACACTTAATGTTGATAAATCTTTCACCACCCATAGTGAAATCAAAACCGGCTTCAGTAACAACATAACCTTCTTGTTCCTTTCTCTGTTCTGGAGATAAACTTGGTGAAGTACCAGCTAATTTCAATGCCATCTTATCAGCTAAAATAGAAGAAGCACCAATAGAAATATTAGCAAAAGGTCCAGCGTGAACGAAGACAGGAGTACCTTCTAAGGTTTGCATAATATTTGGTTTAATTGCATCTTTCAATAATGCAGTTAAAGCACCAGCACAACCAATATCTTCACAAGTAATTGGAACACCGGCCTTTGATGAAGCAATAACCATATTACCTAATCTTTCACGTAAATCTTGCAACGAATTAGCTAATGCTAAGATGGCCATACATTCAGATGCAACTGAAATGTCGAAACCAGTCTTTCTAGTCATACCTCTTTCAGTTGGAGCCTCACCAACAGTGACTCCTCTTAAAAATCTATCATTACAATCGACAACTCTTCTCCAGGTAATGGTTTCAGGATCAATATCTAATCTAACAAACTTAGCTATTTCTTCCTCAGTTAATTCGTTTGGATCGGTCTTATTGATACCCAACTTTTCTAATCTTCTTAACATACAGGTTGGGAATTTTCTCGAACCCTTTTTAGCTGGCACTAATCTTTTGTATAATGGACCATCCTTTTGAGTATTTTCATGGAACATTCTTGTGTCAATTGCAGCAGCTAATAAATTATTGGCCATAGAGATAGCATGTATATCACCAGTAACATGCATGTTGAATTCGTCCATAGGAATAACTTGAGAGTAACCACCACCGGCAGCACCACCTTTAATACCGAAAGTTGGACCCATAGATGGTTGTCTCACATTGGCGAAGACATTTTTGTTCAAGTGCGCACCTAAAGCTTGAGCTAAACCAACAGTGGTAGTAGATTTTCCTTCACCTAAAGGAGTTGGTGTAATACCTGTGACCAAAACGTACTTACCATCCTTCTTATTTTCTAAACGTTTCAAGATATCTAACGAAACTTTAGCCTTATAAGATCCAAATAATTCTAATTCGCTTTCCAAGATACCTGCTTCATAGGCAACTTCATCAATTTTTTTTGGTTGCTGGGCTCTTGAAATTTCATAATCAGAAGGGACTGGTGTTTGTAAGTTTAATTTTAATGGGTTTGTGAACTTTGGTGTTTCATTGTTTTTAGAATAATGCTTCTTAGCAGCAATGATAACATTGTCTAATAAAGTTGCAACAGTCATTGGACCAACACCACCTGGAACTGGAGTCAATTTGGATGCCTTTGCAGAACATGATTCGAAATCACAGTCACCTACCATTCTAGAGCCTGACTTCTTTGAAGCGTCTGGAATGAAATTGGTACCAACATCAATAACAACGGCACCTTCCTTTAACCATTCACCTCTGACGAAGCCTGGCTTACCTATAGCAGCAACAACGATATCAGCCTGAGATAAGAAAACTTCAACTTGGTTTTGAGGAGTTTGGGAGTGCAAAGTGGTAACAGTAGCATTGGCTCTAGTCAATAAGTTAGCAACTGGCTTACCAACAATATCAGATCTACCTAATACAACTGCATTAGCACCAGCAACTTGAACTTGGGATTGAGATAACAATTCCATAATACCCTTTGGTGTGCAAGGTAAGTAATGTGGGTTACCACCTTTCTTACTTAATTCACCGGCATTAAATGGACCAAATCCATCAACATCTTTGTCTGCCAAAACTGCACTTGTAACAGCAGCTTCATCTAAATGTCCTGGGATAGGTAATTGAACCAAAATACCATCGACAGATTGTGACTCATTCAATTTCTGAATTTGATTTATTAATTCAAATTGAGTAATTGTTTCTGGCAAATTAATAATATTACATTGGACGGACGCCTCTTCTGCTGCCTTCAATTTCATTCTAACATATGTAGAAGAATCAGCTCTCTCACCGACCTGAATGATAGTCAAGGTTGGTTTGAAATCCTTATATTGGGATTGAATTTGGTCAATTTCCGCATGAATTTTGGTACGAAGTTGCAAAGCAATGGCCTTACCATCGATTAACTGAGCAACCATTTTATTAAATTAAGTTTAGAGAGTGTAAGATCCTACTAAAGAAAATGAAAAACTATAAACTTCGTTTAAATTTTATCGACCTTTGAACCATTATGACTCGCGAAAAAAAAAACATAATAAAATGGTTAAGGCCGAGTCGATTTTTCACTAGCCAATTCGGATGAAGCATAACTCCGATTTGACATTCATTCTAGGGAACGTTCACGGTAGTAAAATGTTGAAAAATATACTTTTTGAAAACATCATATAAGCATTCATGCTATAGATCAAATAAAAATTGTAATTCGTTCATAGATTCCACTGAATCGACACTATGGTTTCTTACCTTAAATTTTGAATTAAGTCCATTCAAAACATCTCCAGGGCCCAAATTTATAACATCGGTTATATCATTTCTTACTAAATATTCCATTGACTTCGTCCATTGAACTGGTTGCGAATTTGCCCTTATCGTGCTCAAAAGTGGGTCAGCAGATACCTCACCTTGCAAATTCGAAACTATTGGTTTAGTAGGCTTTTGTATAGGTGCTGCCAATTGTAGTAACTTAGGCTCTATATCATGTAAGATCGAATTATGAAAAGGGATCTTGACAGGCAATTTGACCGTTTTCAAAATCTTTTTTGATTTGCTGTTTATCGTTTCAATAGTTTCTTCTATTTCCGACAGCTTTCCGGACAAGACTAGTTGCTGGTAAGAATTAATATTTGCTAGCACTTTCATTTCTTTACTCTTGAGCATAATTTCGTTAAAGTCCTTTGGCTTAAACATCAATGCTACCATTGAATATTCATCACTGCTAACCAATTCTTCCATCAAACGACCTCTTTCTCTTACTAGTTTTATTGCCCCGGCTAAGTCTAACACACCAGCAAGCAAAAGGGCTGTATATTCACCAAGAGAATGGCCCAATAAAAATTGAACCTTTTCATTCTGGGGTAAATCGATCCCATATTCCTTACGTATTATCTCACATATAATGTATGTTGTTGCCAATATCGCCGGTTGCGCATTAGATGTATGTATGAGCCATTGTTTCCCGAATCCTTCTTGATCATTCAACAATTTTTCACTAAACTTTTCATTCAAACTTTCATCGATGATCTCGAGACTTTCTTCAAAATGTTGCTGAAATTTTACATATGGGGCCAATAGCCCATCCTTAACTATACCTTGACCAGGACAAGTAATTGCATAACCACATACTCTATTAGTTGAAGAGAACCACCTAGAAGGAATTCTTAGGCCTTTTGTAAACGTAGCTGCTGTTTTGACCATTTTATCTTTTATGCATTGGTACTTCCGTATCGGTCGTGAAATTTTGTCGCTTTTTCAATGCACTAAACCTCTCACTATACAATCACTAAATGTGCCATGACGAAAATTCCTAGCGATACATTCAATAAATTTCGCGATTCAATCGCTCCTCTCTTTCCCTGAACATCACACGTTTGCAAAAGGGGGGTTGTGAACATCGTGCTTGAATTTCGTAGCTAAATTTTACTTTAATAATAGGCCTTGCTACACTAACATCTCTCGAACATTACAGGAAAGTGACCAATGTTTTATGCCAACCCTTTGTTCAGCCTTTTTGGGCATTAATGTTAAACTATATAGATGCTCTCAGATACATATGAATTTTAAGAAAAGTTACTGGGTGCAAAAAGTTAATAGTATAACATAATAACTCTTAGTGTTCCATCTGTTCACAGCAATCGGTAAATAAGTTCAGAATCATTCGCGCCGAATCTTGTGAGTGCGAGCAAATTTGGCAATAAAATAATAATCACTCACTAATTTGCTAAGGGCGGAGTGCGGTAAATTGGACGTCGTCGCCGCGAGATCCCCCAGTGTTGTTTTTCGAACGAAATTATAATTGTGGACACAAATATTTCGGAACTTGATTATAACTAACGACAAATCAGACTGAAAATTGTTGAAATTTCTTAACATAGAGTATGTCAGAACTTAAGAACGCTAAAGATGCGCTTGTTGCATCGCTTTTTGAACTTTCTAAGGCTGCACAAGATGCAGCAACTGCAACCGTCAATTTTTACAAGGCCTCGTCAACCGAAAACGTTCATGGTGAGTCGTTGAACAATTTGGCTTCGACATTGAACAATATTGCTAGCAGCACTTCTGCCGCTATTCCAGGTGTAGAAGAAGCTTCTTCGCCTGCAGCAGCCTCTGGTGCTCAGGGTGCAACCGCCAATGGTGGTGAGCCACAACCAGAAGAAAAGAAAAAGAGAAAGAAGGTTGAAAAAGACCCTAATGCGCCAAAGAAGCCATTAACCATTTACTTTGCTTATTCATTTTACACTCGTGATCAGATCCGTCAAGAAAGAGCCAAGCAAGGTTTAGCTCCATTATCGGCATCCGAATTGAACGAAATTATCAAGGAACGTTGGAGTTCGATCAGCCCTGAAGAAAAGGCTAAATGGCAAAGCAAGTACCAAAATGAATTGCAACAGTACAATGTCTTAAAAGATGCATACAAGGCTGGAAAGCCAGATGTCGGTCAAATTGAACCAAAGCCAATTGAACAAATTACTGCTCCTACTATCGAGCCTGTAAAGAAGGTTAAATCGGAATCAAAGAAGCGTAAATCGGAATCAAAGAAACTGGATGAAACCGAAAAATCCGACAAGACAGATAAGGAACCTAAAAAGTCTAAAAAGTCTAAGAAATCAGAAAAATCGGAAAAATCCTAGATATTTAAGTTTGTTTCTTGCTCATTCGCTTCTTGTTTGTATTTAATTAATACTTTTAATAATTGTATTATTATTGTTGTCTAGTGTATTTATTTAATTTTTATGTCAATGTTTGTATTACTATAAATTGTTTTATATTTATGTATATTGAAATCCTACTATACATTTTAATGACCTTGTTTCTTCTGCTTGGTAATATGTGCACGTAAAACCTTCTGTCTATCACGTAATGACAATTTTTGCTTACCTTGAACAGATTTTTTATGAATCATCATAACGAAATTCTTCTTTCTTGCCTTCTCTCTATTAGTTGTAGAGTGAGGAGCATCCCTCTTACCTCTTCTAGAACCAAACTTTTCACGATCGTCCTTACCTTCTCTAGCTTGCGCAATTCTCTCTTCACGTAGTTGCTTGTATTTAACTTTACCAACTAAAGAAGTCGAATCAACTTCTTCTTCATTGTGCTTAATACCTAATGCCTTTTCCACACCGGCTTGAACCTTCAATTCTTCTAATTTTGCAAAATCTGCTGGAGTTAATATTCTACTAGACAATAGTTCAGCCATGGCTTTTTCTGCATCCATATCTTCCTTATTCTTATCTTCCATATTATCTGTAGTCTTTAATTTCTTAGATGGTCTATCTACTTCATCATCATCCTTTTCATCCTCATCTTCTTCATCAGAAGAAAGATCCAATTCTGAATCGTCTCCATCTTCTGGTTTAGCATCATCTTCTTTAACATCCTTCTCATCTTCAGAATCGCTAATATCATATTCTTTGTCAGATTCAACTGTAACCCAATCGCCTTCGATATCACTTGCATTATCTTCTTCTATTTCCCAGTTTTCTAAGTTGTTCTCATCATCTTCGCCATTTCCAGTTTCTTTCTTCCATTTGGCCAATAATTCAATACCTGGGATAGAAGTAACAACAGAACCTTCAACCCCGAATTGAGGCCCTTTATTCTTTTCTCCTGATTGTAATCCCATACTTGCTGTCTTACCTCTATCTTTCTTTAATAACATTTGTGGTGCAACTTCCCTATATAAGGTAATTAAAGATCTTGCAGCCATCATAACGGCTTTTGCTTTGGATCCCTTATATTCCGTTAAATCTTGTAATAATGTAGCATCAATAGCCAAAGGTGCTCTTGATAAGATTTCTCTAATAGTGTTAATACCTGCTGAAGCAACTTCTGTTGCAACACCA
Source organism: Debaryomyces subglobosus (assembly GCA_003708965.2). NCBI lineage: Eukaryota > Fungi > Ascomycota > Pichiomycetes > Serinales > Debaryomycetaceae > Debaryomyces > Debaryomyces subglobosus. Next base: position 105,732 of record PPOW02000019.1, on the reverse strand, counting down.
TCACTAACGAACTCATCGGCAATCTTACGAACAACAGTTGAAATTGATTCTGGAGGGACCAAATCATGAGATGCTTGCGCAGCAGCAGCCATAATTTGAGTAACATTTCTCTGTTTTGGAGTTAAGTATTTTAAGAAGAATGAATATATTCCAAGAACAGTCAACTTATGCGTACCAATTAATCTGGAAATCAAGTTCATAAACATGGTTTTTTGATCTAAATCAAATCTATTAGAATTTTTTCCACTCAAGTGTTTCTCAAACAATTGTTCTGCAAATCCTTGAGGATCTCTTAGCAAATGAATAGCCGAGAAGTTCAAATATGTTGTGGATTGTTTAGCATTGCTTTTCTTTTTAATTGTTTTCACTGCCTGTTCTAATTTTTTAGTTTTCTTAAGCGATTTCTTCTGGATTTGCATTCTATGTTTCAAAGCTCCCATATCAAACCTTTCATCATCTGAACTATCATCATCAAAATTTTCTTCTCTTTCTTTATCAGCACCCAAAAAAAACTTAGTTCCTGCTATAGCCACCTTAACATCAGGGTGTAAAGCGGCTTGTGTCATGATTTCTACTGTTCTAGAATCATCCCAAATACCTCTTCTCCATAATTCTCTCGTTAACTTTGTAGCCCATAACCCTTGCGCATCTCTTTGTTCTAACAAATTGAATAATAAAGCTTGAGTAGATCTGTTTAATTTTTGGTTCTTAGCACCAGTATTTACAGATTTTAAAAGTGAAATCAATGTACTGTAGATTTGATGTCTTAAAGCTTTGACATGTTGGCCACTCACTGAAGCAGCAGATGAATTACTATATGCGGATAATAATGGAAAAATGGTTTGAATCAAGGACTCTGCCGAAACGATACCCTTGTTTCTCAACATAGTCAAACATTGAATAATTTTCTCTCTTAATTCTGGTGATAAATCTCTGTGATTGTTCAATAAAAGATTCTTCAATTCATCTGGATAATTATTTGTTTCTTTTGGATAGCAATCACACACCGCTGAAACGAAACCAATCAACTCACCAAATTCAGTTCCCTTACTAGCTCCCGAAGGGTTCATTAAAAAGATATCTCTCAAAGATTCGTAATGATAATATTGTTGCACAAATTCTTCATAATACGATTCAGGATCACGACGAACAACATTTTGTAACAAGATAATGTTAGTTGGTAAAATAGCAGCTCTTCTTCTTTTACCCATGTTTGAATATTATAACTGTAAAAGATACACTATACTTTTCAATCTCCAGAATATTTCAAGTACTATTTATTCCTCATCCCATCGCACTAACAAAAAAAAAATTGCGACAAAAAGAAATAGTCGCGGGCTCAGAACCATTGATAACAAGAGACTTATTTTATCTATTCATTATATACTATACACTATATCCCAATTTTTCCAGTCTTATTATCATCGAACAAATCTCCAAGAGTTGCATAGTTAATTTTCTTTGAGAAAGACTTCTTTGAAAGCATTCTTTTGGCGCTGTCGGCCGCAGTCAAAGGTTCACCTGTGGCCTCGTCAACACCTATACCTGCCAATGCATCGTTAATACCCATCTCGTTTACAAAATCACCGTCAATACCCTCTACACCTGCAATTGAATTTTTTGATTGACGACGTTTCTTACGGCTCGCACCAGAAGTATTACCAGTTAACTCATCTGTTTCTTGCTTTAACCGCTTCTTTTCTTGGGCAACTATAAAGTCGTGGTTTAAACCAGTCCATAGTCTTTCTTTAAGTTTATATTCGTCTTCAGTTAACAAGAAATGATCTAATTCTGTATCATCAAGGTCATCGAAATCCTTAGGGTCCGATGAGACCTTGGATAACAAGTCCTGGGTTTTGGGCAAATTCTTCACCAAATTACGAGGCTTATCTAGGTCTATCTTTTCTTCTTCATCAGTAGTTCTTTGTAACTCGGATGGTATCATGTACATGGAGTTCTGTAAGCTTTTCCGTTGGTTTTGGATAATTCTAGCTAATTGCTCTGATATTTCATTTTCGGATAAATCACAATCCTTCAAGATGGTCTTCAAGAGTTTATCCTTTTTAGATTGCTGATTTTTGAGACGGCTATCTTCTATTATATCTTGTAAATCTTGTTTTTCTGTTGGTCGTTCCTCAGAGGCATCACTATCATAATCGGGCGTATTATTCCTACTTTTTGCTAATTCTTCAAATTTCTTTAATGCAGCTTCTTTATCTTTTAATTGTTTGGCTAATTTCAACTCCAAATCACGATTTCTATCAAATGATGGAGGATTAGAAACTTCTGTATCTAGAGACTCTCTAAATGACTCGACAGTTAATTCACCTGACTTAGTTTTCTTGAACTCATTCAATCTACGCTGCAAAGTTTCTTCTGCAACATGAGCAACGGCAACTATCTCTGCATGGGTTCTTCTAAAGTTATTCATTCTAGCTGCTAATAAAACACAAGCCCCTGCTACACCTGCAGGACGTCTACCCTCATGGATCCAGTCATTAGCCATCCTTTGTGCTAATTTCACCGCATCTTTAATAACCTTACTATTTTGATCACGGAAGTTAAGCTTCTCAGCAAAATGTTGAATGAAAAGAGAGGGGTCTGCTAACGGCAACGACGTTATATGTAATGTTTTGACCATCTTCAAAAACGTTGCACCTAATGAATAAACTGAAATTTGCAAACGAGAACTAAAGTCTATCAACATATGATGCGTTTTTTCCTTTCTGCATGCAACATACAAACAAGCCGCAAGGACGTTCTGTGATCTCCTCCCTTGAACAAAATTGTTCGTTAATGCCAATCTAAACCAGGCACCAGCTGCATCCGCAATATAATCCGGTATTTTTAAAGCAGTAGCGATTCTTCTGATCTTCTTTTTACCATTCGCTAATGTTTGTTCCCTACTTTCCATCGCATTCTGTCTGCCATTAAACGTAGCCCTAGCTTGATCTGCACCAACCATGGCACCTTGAACCATAGCTGCTCCTGATGACGATTCTCCAAATTGTACCTCGCTAACAATCGGGTTTTCTACTTGGACTGTTCCACATCTTGAACATGAAATATCTCCTGCTGCTGTATATCTGTCCACCGTAAAATTTGTGTGTCCACAATTTCGGCATGCGTTCTTCTTCGAGTTCTTCATTGTGCTTAGGTTATTTGACTTAGTGTATTACGTACTTTATCAAATATTCTTTGCTTATATGGGGTTATAAACAAGTCTGCTAAAGGTATAATGGATTTATTTTTTGTTATTTCTAGTGTGGTGCACGCACGATGTTTCTGCAAAAAGGTTTGATATACATAGGTATAAAGCTATTAGTAGATAAGGACATACATACGAAATGAGTAACAATATCAACAGTGATGATACCTTCAATCAATTAAACAGATTCAGATTACAAGATGCTACTGAAATATCAGAAAGTACTATTCAAAATGACATTACAGAGCACGAAGACTGCGACCATGAGATATCCCTATCAGAACGGCTGACTTTATTGGGAAGATTACCGTATAGCTTAATAATGAAAGTGTCTGCATCAGAGCCAAGAGATGTATTGCAGCTGGAGCGTACTTTCTTATCATTCATTAGGTTTGCAACTTCGTTATTTTTCACAGCATTAGGAATAGTAGTAAACTTCAAATTGGATTCTTCAGGGAAGAGTGAGCAGAACGAACCGCCATTTCAGAGTTCCCAATATTCTACGGTAATTTCGTTTATTCTATTCGTCTTATCCTTTTGTGTTTTGGTTATCAGTGGGGTTAATTATTTTATTACAATAAAGCGGTATGCTAAACACAAGATCGAGACATACAATTTCAATAATCTTGCTACGGTGATTTGTATGACAAGCATAATTATAACATTGATCGCTATTAGTGTATCGTTAATTATAGAAGGATACTTAGAAGAGTCTATATGAATTTATAATGCATTATTTATTTCCTGGTTATTTATGATGTTTCTTTTTCTTCTTTGGTTCACTTGTTGAAATAATATTTTCCTTAGCTTGACGTTTACTTTTGTTAATCTTCCTCTTCTCTCCGAAATTCTCTCTATCCATGTCCATCAAAGCTTCTTTCTTTGCAACACTGGTCTTATTCAAAGAATCCTTGATCACCTTATTATCACTAATATCTTCTATCAATTCCATCTTCTTATTTATTCTCTCCTCGATAGCCAAAATCCTGTCGACATCCTTTTCAGCAACGATAGATATAGCATCACCCTTTCTTCCTGCTCTTGCTGTTCTACCTACTCTATGGATGAAATCATCTGCATCTGCAGGTATATCGTAATTAACTACCAACTCTACTGTTGGAATATCTAAACCTCTAGAAGCCACATCAGTCGCAATTAATATCTTAGCTGCCCCTGCTTTAAATCTATGCAATGAATTTGTTCTTTCTGTTTGTGGCATTTCAGAATGCAATGAAGCCACTCTAAAATCCAATTTTCTTAATGTTCTTCTTAATAATTCAGCGGTCGCTGTTCTATTAGTGAATATTATACTCAACGAATCACTATATTGCGATAAATTCAAGATACTATGTAAGTATGCTTCTTTAACATATGATGGTACAAACACATATTTTACCAGCAAAGTGGAAGGAATCGCTACTTTATCAACAGTCTCAACTTCATGGATAAACACTGGCAATTTTCCCTTTGGAACTGGTTTGTCTTTCAAAGCACGTACAGCATCTGTAACCGTAGCTGTGAATAGCAAGGTCTGCCTCTTTTCTGATGGGGGTAAGATATTAAAACACCTTTCCAAATCACCTCCGAAACTATTACTCAAAAGTCGATCTGCCTCATCTAGAATCAAATATTTAACCCTTCTCAAACCACAAACCGTATCCTCACCACTATTCAAAATATGATCAGCTAATCTACCTGGAGTAGCAATTACAAAATGTGGTCTCCTCTGCAATTCTAAAGCTTGTTTGACTATATCTTCACCACCTACAATTACACTTACTTTGATATTCATGGATGATCCCAATGCAGCAAATTGTTCTGCTATTTGCAAAGCTAACTCCCTAGTAGGGGTCAAGACAAGTCCATATATCCCTGAAGGATCTTCTGACCACTGAGTGAGCATCGGAGCTGCAAATGCAATTGTTTTACCGCTACCTGTCTTAGCACCACCAATACAATCATGTCCCTTGAGAATTTTTGGAATGCATGCTGATTGAATACTCGTTGGAGTATGAATTTTCATAGAATTTAATGCTTCAGATAACCATTTGGATACGCCGAGTTCTTCAAATGACATCTTCAAAGTAGTTTCAATTAGTTACGAGTTATATGATATTGTTATATGATTAGCTACTTATGGTTCCATCGAGCGGCTTTTAGATAAAAAAAATTATGTTAATGAGATCACGTGCAAATGAATACTTAACAGAATCTACTGAATAGATATAAAGAATCTATAATCAATTTATCTATTGCAAAAATGTTAAGTATCAGGCATGCTTATGCTCCATTAAGCTTTCGGAGGTGCTTTAGTAGGACTTCACGCTGTGTTAATAAAGTGAATTTAGAGTCTCACGTAAACGACGAATGGTTAAATGACTTGGAAGGCTCCACTGAAGACGATATGCCCGAGCCAGATTGTGTTATTAGCAAAGTAAGTGAATCAGATAATGACGAGTCGAAAGTTCAATATTTGGATAATATTAAGTATAAACACTTAGGAGTTGACAAAAATGGGCTTTCTAATATACAGATGACATTAAAGGATTATTTTATGGGCAACGAACACCATACCCATAACGTATTTCATGGATTTTCAAAGTATAAGCAAGCACGTAAAAGCGAGCAGAGAACCTTCATAGATTTAAAGCTTATCAGAGTAAAAAGTGGTAAGGGTGGCAATGGATCAGCGTCCTTTTTTAGAGATGCGTTTCGACCCATGGGACCACCTGATGGTGGAGATGGTGGTTATGGGGGAAATATTTATGTCAATGCGGTTAACAACATTACCTCGTTGCATAAAGTTAAAAGATCATATGAAGCGAGAGACGGCACCCAAGGAATGGGGAAGCAACTAGATGGTAAAAATGGAGAAGATGTCATTATTGAAGTTCCTGTTGGTACTACCGTCAGATGGGTTCCAGATCCTTTAGAACTCCGAAAGTATTTACAGGCAACGCAACAAAATTTGGATCAAATTAATTTGAATATTAAGGGTATAGGCCTTAAAAACGATTATATTCAATTTTTTAGGGAAAGTTATAAACCAGGTGAAGGATGGATATTCAAAGAGAAAGAAGAAGATTATTTTCTTGAAAGGAAGTTTTTCAATGATTTAAATGAAAAGGTTAAAGAATATGATACGGAAATATTGAATGAAGAATTATACGAAGATAATTTCCCAATGATGGGGATCGACTTTGATAAGCCAACGTCTAAACCCGTTTTGCTAATCAAAGGAGGAAAGGGAGGTATGGGAAATATGCACTTTTTAACCAAAGATATTAGAAATCCAAAATTCTGTAAAATGGGAAGAGCAGGTTTAACTAAATTCTTTTTGCTAGAATTAAAATTAATTGCTGATTTGGGCTTAGTTGGATTACCAAATGCCGGTAAGTCAACATTATTAAGGGCTATCTCAAAAGCTAGACCAAGAGTTGGCCATTGGGAATTTACTACTTTACAACCAACTATAGGGACAATATTCACATCAATTGATAAGGATCCGTTCACAGTGGCAGATATTCCCGGAATAATTAAAGGTGCCTCAGAAAATAAAGGTATGGGACTTGATTTCTTGAGACATGTAGAAAGATCAGGAGGGTTGGTCTTTGTAATATCATTAGAATCCAAAAATCCAATAGAAGATTTATTAACTTTGATTAATGAGGTAGGACCTAAAAGAATGTCTAATAAGAAAGTTTTGATAGTTGCAACAAAAGCTGATTTAGAAAAAAAAATTGACAAGTATGTCGATTTAAGAAAATTCACTGAAAGTCGGGATTGGAAAATTGTACCCGTATGCGCTATTCGTGGTGAGAATATTGAGAAGTGTATCAAAATGATGAGTGAAACCGCTCAAAAATAGTCTTGTAAATAAAACCTTTTGTGGTTTCTATGTTCAGCTTGTCCATACATTAATTACGCATAAGCTGATGCCTTGTATATATATAAACTTCAATCTGTCATTGCATTCTTTCTTGCATTGGGTGCGAATTTTCAGTAATTATCAATTGCCCTTTATCAGGGTAAAATAGAACAGTATATACACTAGAAACTTTTAATGCATATAAATACCAATTTGGGGCTTTGTATTTCCTTATTAATATACTCATTTGTTGTATTTTAAATTTTTTCTGAATTTTTATAGTTTTCTTAACTTTTGGAGATAATCTTGTTTATCAACAAATGCAGTGTAATGAAATATTGACAGAAATTTCCAAATACAAGGTTTTATATTATAATAACAAAATATGATCACATTAATAAACTCATCTAATATGACAGTTATTACTAGTGTTTTAAATTTTATTATTTAATCGACATTAACTACACATGATTGCAACCAAATTATTAGTAAGTACTAAAAGTATTATTTTGATTCGATTGCATAATCAAATTTACTTTTATTTCATAAAGGTAGATCTATACTTAAATAGGATATATACAAGTGTCTAGGACATACGTTAATTAATATTTACAGAGATTGCTATGATTTTACTGAATTGAAGCTTTCATTTCTACTTTTCCAACTGGTACAGCGGCCAATTCACCATCGCTATAGGAGGCTCTAAAAAATGAATAATTCAATACGACATCCTCGACGTTCCTCATTTGTGGATCTTTAGCGAAGTCCGGATCTATGAAAAAGAAAACGGGCATGTCAACTTCTTCTCCCGCACTAAGTCTTTGTTCTTCAAAACAGAAACACTGAATTTTGTTGAAGTATGGGGCAACTACTTCTGGAGTAACAGAATATGTAGCCATACCGATTATATCTTCTTTTGACATATTCTTTGCTTTATAGAAAGCCAATGCAGTTTCACCTGGTACAACGTAAACCTCTCTTTGTTGAGGTGTAAATTTCCAAGGCAAAATCCCTGATGCCTGGCATGTAAATTGAATTCTTATCCTTTTATTAGTATCAACTGGAACAAGTTTATCGGGCGTAAACCTAGTAGAATCAGTGATTGGTGTTCCACCAAATCCAGTTCTTTGACAAATTGCTCTATAAAGTGGTACTGCCGCAAATCCTGCCGCTAAGAAAAGAACAATGACAGATGCAGTGTAGTAAGCAGCTGTTCTATTCTTAAAACGGGCTTTTTCGAGTCTGTCATCGGATGCTTTTTGTAATTGTTTACGATAAAATTCTCTCAGTTGATTATTCGGTTTCTGAAACGCTTTTGGAGAAAGATGCAACCTTCTAATATTCAACAGAAAAATATTATTTTTAAAGATAATTGGAGAATTTACCAACAATCCAATTCTGCCAACTTTAAACATTCTTCAGTTATTTTTATCTTTCCATATAGTTTTAAATTGGGCTAATGCTTGATTCATCAATTCACTTTTTTTCATTTATCGAGCGAGTAGTACTACACAGGAACTAAATTAATACTATTATTAAACGTCTATTAAATGCTAATTAGGTACTAAAGATTGTAATCTTTCAATTGAATATTGATCATTCATTGTCATCAACTGATTGAAGTCACATTCCTGTAGAGACGCTCTTAACTTGCTTATTACTTCAACTAAGTAATTTCTAACATTTATTTTGTAAACTGGATCATTCTCATTAAGCAAATTCTGGTATCTTATCTTTTCTCCATGCGGTTTGATATTAGGATCCAAATAACAATATTCATCGATGTCTTCATAAACGAAATCCTGATTATAAGCCATGCAATTTCCATCTACAGTCTCATTAATTTCTTCTAAGTAAAGTAATACTCGTTTAGTAATATCAGCAAATTTAAGCGAAACAGCTTCGTTCTTTTTTGGGATGGCATCAGAAATTAGAGAAAGTAATCCTAACAAATTAATCTTTTTATTACGTGGATTTCCATTACGGTTGTAGTACTCTAACCAAGTCTCTAGGAACCTAGAAGAATTAATAGACATATGATCTAAAATTTGCAAGAAGGCTTCACCCGATTTGTAGGCCAATCTAGAGAAGACCAAAAACATTTTGTTGGCAGATACAATGGACTGATTTGGATCCAAGGAGTAATTTAACATTGCGTTGAAAAGTCCACTTGAAATAAGAATATTAACAAAGGACTCATCCTGAATTTCCCTCAAAAATAAAACGTCCATTAAAGAAACGAATATTGAATATGAATCATCTCTCATATTGGATATATAGCCTGATAAAATTCTGAATAATTCTAATCCTAAATCACCTCTAAATAAGTTGGGTGAAATCAATGTGTAACTTCTAGTGATGGACAAAATTACCGGAAGTATCTCAGTTGAATTAACCAACCCATACTGAATTAGTTCAGACAATCTCAATATTTCATTATTATTAACTTGCGAGTTTGGACAGTATTGTAAAAGAGCTAACCACAAGTCATAGCCGTCTTCGGATAGCAACGAATAAAGATCTGAATTTTGAGAACAGCAATTACGAATCAATGGTATGGCAATTGAATATGTCTCAAACGAGTTATCGTTTAAGGATATGACCAAATTCTTCAATATCCTTAATAAAGAATTTTTTAATATTGACTCGTTTTCACTTTCTGAAGAATTCCAGTAATCGGGAATGACTGAAAGAATACGAATTAACGTATTATGATCTATTAATGGGTTGAACCTTGCTATTAATATAGCTAATGTATTTAAGACGTACAATTTCGATTCAGTAAAGTTCATCTCTGTTAAAATGTTAATCGAAAGTCCAACAAATTCTTGCAAAAATGGTTGAAAATCAAGTTTATTAAAATCCCAATCATCAATGACGATTCTGAGTGTTTGTATTGCTGTTAATTTGACAACTTTATCATTGATTTTATTGTCAGGTTGCAAAAAAGCAATAAGTAATTTATAAATAGAAACTCGGCTTTCAGCAGAGCACTTAATTAATGCCCACTCACTTATAATTAAACAAATCCTCCTCTTCAAAACCTTACAATCTGTCAGATCGTTTCTCAATCCTTCTGGAATGAGTATATCTCGCAAAAGCTTATCGAAATCAACATTGTCTGCAATTGAACTAGCCGATAATTGAAATGTACATAAAATTGAATCTTTTATTAAAATATCTTCAGTTGATTCATTATTCATTAACCCGTTAGACAATTTATTCAAAACAAATCCAGCTAAATCGTCTCTGAAATACTTTATCAAGTCCTGATAGAAATTTTCGGCACATGGCCTTATTTGGAATTCCCAGCTCGAAGATAATTCTTCGTTGCACCATTCTTCTGGTTCCAAAAGCCAACTCTCCAAATCTGAAGGCTTCAATCTAAGATACCAATTTATAATCAAGTCACATAAATGTTGAACCACGTTCGTGGTAAAGAACTTTTGGGAAAGTTTATTAATAGCATTCTGCACTTCTTCTTTGTCATTTCTTTGTTTTAAAGTTATAGCACCTTTCTTATAAATATATGTTATCATTTTCTTCAAAATAGTGAAACCCTTTAATGCTAGGGTTTCCCAAAAATCATTTTCTTCATTGCTGTTATAAATAACTTGGGCTTTCAGTTCCAATAAAGATAAAAAGGTAGACATTATATTTTGCGAACAAGGCAATAATATGAAACTGGTTGGATTATTATTAATTAAGTTTACATATAACTTGCTGTAACATTTGCCGTATCTCTCCAATAAGTCTGATGAGTATTTTTCGTGTTCCATGATCAAGGCCTGCAAATGCTCAACTGTGATTTTTAAAAATTCTACAATATCTTGGTTTTTATGAGGTTGCTCAAATCCCTCAGGTATAAGCCTTCTTAAGTTTTTCAAGCAGAGATAGCAGATTTCCATTAAACCTAAATTTAACGTACTAGTAAATTCCAGAAAGAATTTTAAATATAATTTGATCAACATTGGCACAATTATAGGTGCCTTACTCTGCATCGCATGTCTTGCTCTTCCAATTCTAACCATAGACACAGTTTTGATGATTTGATTCAATATGATGAGCAAATTGTTCGTCGATACAAGATCATTTTTCTGGAAGACAAATTCTTCCAAATTCTTAGCTATATCATCAAATAATGAGGGCCATTCTCCAGGGAAATCAAATCTCACAATACGTGCAGTCGAATGTGCATTTTGAATGGTTAGCTGATTATTCTTTTCATGAAGGACGCAAAAAAGTTTTGCTTTGATTTGTGCTTTTTCCTCTTTGCTAATCGCATTAGACCTTGATGACCTCCAATACTTCTCGACACCATTCTTAAAGCATATAATAGCTAACCATCTTATCTGCAATGGTAGTTCAGTCTTGAGGTAGATGTCCTGTAACAAAAAATGGTAGCCAGGATGCGATTCCCACGTTTTCAATTGAGACTCCGCATCCTGCTGATATGAATTTCTCTCTGAGTCATTAGCTATTGTTAGCACCTTTAATAGATTATCGTAATTCAAGTCCATGTCGTTAGTCCTATATTCTACATGAAGCAATTCTTTATGATATGAATGATATTTTATTCCCCCATGATAGTGGTATATACACTACTAAGATGAGTATATTTGCAGTCTATCATAATACTAATTATATAAATTAATTTACATTAGCTAATTCCATCTCTTCTCTTCATCTCCCTCAGCCCACGAATGCTCTTCATACTTGAGTTCCTTTTTCACTCTTGAAACCACTTCTGGATCACCCATATTTTTACCAAGATTGTCACTGATTTTGATCGAAGGGTTACCATTAGCCTCTTTTAATTTAATGACAATATTAAGTGGAACAGACTTAGTAGACGGATCTGATACATTCATGAAGTCGTTTGTAAAAAAAGTTCCGATACCAAAAGAAGGGATTAGTCCTAAGCTATTTACTTTTTGCTTATATTTTAAACATTTCTCAATATTCAAGGAATCACTAAAGCATATTATTTTAGTGAAATCTTCATACCCTTGCTTCTTATAGTGATCTGCTAATTTCTCAGCGAATAATTCAGGATCACCTGAGTCTTGTCTTACACCCGTATAATAATCAGTGTAGGGTTTGGTGAAGACCTTTAAGTATGCATCAGTTCCAAATGTATCTGTTAAAGCTAAACCTGCATGTTCGGGGCCAAAAGTATCTAACCAGTAGTCCATGGCAAGCTTATTGGCATTTACATAGTCTTGTGTAATCGATGCAATACCCATAAACCATTCGTGAGCTACCGTTCCGATAGGTGTTAGGTCATATTTTTTTGCTAATAACACATTTGATGTTCCTAAAAAGTGCTTCTTATCTTTATTTTTTCGAGCGAAATCAGATAGAGCCCCCACCACTAGATCTTGCGTCTTGAATGATCTCCTACGTCTAGTACCAAATTCACTGAAAGTGCACTCATTCTTGAATAACTGCGCACATTTGTCTTTGGCTTTCTCTTCTTGACCATCGTAGTTCCAATCAGTATCAACAAATTTAAAATAGGCTTCTGATATTAACGATAATAATGGGATTTCGTATAAAATGGTTTCGTCCCATTTACCGCTCATTTCAATTTCAAATTCTTCAAAATTGCTTTCGTCATTAAAGTATTTGATTTGTTTGTCAGGGAAGAATTGAAATGTTTCCAAATATTTTAAGTATACCTCCGGCATTTGTGGCAATGCTTTACGTACATATTCAATTTCCTCCGAACTGACCCTTAATTTACCCAACTCTGATATTTGATACTTTAACCAATCAATTGCTTCTTTGTTCAATACCATTGATGGCGTTCTGTTTGTATATCTATATACAACAGGAATGTTTGGAAAATGCTTCACAACTGCAGCATGCATCGTCAACTTATACAAGTCAGTATCCAATATGGATGTAATAATCGGAATGTCTGTTGTCATTGTCACTTATGTCTATGTTTATAATGAACAGCACCTTTAATCCTTATCTCGGGATTTGTTATACTTCAAAATATTGCGTTCGCGGTATGATTTTCGCTTGCCTAAGCAAAACCACTTTAATGAGGAACACTTTATTAGGGCTTGCCATACGGATGCCATAGAGACATAAGAATATTACAGCCTTAGTTATTCAGTTGGGACTCTTATGGGTTAAGTATAACGTATAAAAACTGATAACAATTAGAACATAATGATTAATTAGCTCCTATCAAGAGTAAGCTCCAGTTGATCCAGAGGAAGATAATCAAGTAATTTCGATTTAAATCTAAGCATACTTAGCTACAAAATGACCGAAGTGCTATTCAAAACTTCTAGAAAGAGCGAGACCTTTCATGTTAAGCAGTTATATCACTGATCTTCCTAAATAACCTTGAGCTATTTTGCAACCACTCTGACGTAACAAAATTTGTTAAACGATTGTAAAACAAGTATTTTAAAGAACGAAAAAGACCGAAATAATTGATAATCTTATTAGTTGACCTATATCTTATCGATACGTTATTTCTTCTGGTGGTTTGAAAAAAAAAGATAATGACTCCGACGAGGTTCGAACTCGTGCATCTTTACGATAGTAGAACTTGAGTCTACCGCCTTAACCACTCGGCCACAGAGCCTTGTTATCTTGAATGTCCTCCTCTTTGCTACGTCACTATGTGTGTTATGTATATTTAATGACTACAATTTATATACATTATTGTTTATTATGTATCAAAATGCTTCTCATAATATCTGCTATAGATACGTGAAAGAGAGATGTATTGTTCTCAGATTTGATAAAAACTTACCATTAAAACTGATGATTGCAAAATAGAAGTAAATAACGTACTGCTTAGTGCAGTACTTGAGTAAATACAAGCATACCATTTTCTCACTGAAGAAGCAAAAAAATCGTGCGCTAACCATTATGATTTTTGGCTCGAAAAATTTTTCACTCAGTACTAAGTGAAAAAAAAAAGTTTTTCAGTTTAACGTACATTCAATTTGTTCTTTACATCAACAAACTAATTCAAAATGGCTTTCGATCAAGCTTTAAAGAGCTCCTCTTACCACTCCCGTTTCCAAACTCCTTTCCGTAGAAGACAAGAAGGTAAGACTGACTACTACCAAAGAAAGAGATTAGTTACTCAACACAAGGCTAAGTACAACACTCCAAAGTACAGATTAGTTGTTAGATTCACTAACAGAGACATCATTGCCCAAATTGTTTCTTCTCAAATCACTGGTGATGTTGTTTTCACTGCTGCTTACGCTCACGAATTACCAAGATACGGTATTAGCCACGGTTTAACTAACTGGTCTGCTGCTTACGCTGTTGGTTTATTAGTTGCCAGAAGAGCTTTGCAAAAGTTAGGTTTAGACGAAACCTACAAGGGTGTCGAAGAAGTTGAAGGTGAATTCGAACTCACTGAAGCTGTTGAAGATGGCCCAAGACCATTCAAGGCTTTCTTAGATATTGGTTTACAAAGAACCACCACTGGTGCCAGAGTTTTCGGTGTCTTAAAGGGTGCTTCCGACGGTGGTTTATACGTTCCTCACTCTCCAAACAGATTCCCAGGTTGGGATATTGAAGGTGAAGAATTAGATGCTGAATTATTGAGAAAGTACATCATGGGTGGTCATGTCGCTGAATACATGGAAGAATTAATGGATGATGATGAAGAAAAATTCAGAACCTTATTCAAGTCTTACCTTGACGATGAAATTGAAGCTGAAGATATCGAAGAATTATACATGAATGCTCACGAAAAGATCAGAGAAGACCCATCTTTCAAGCCAACCGAAAAGAAATTCACCAAGGAACAATACGCTGCTGAATCTAAGAAATACAGACAAACTAAGTTATCCAAGGCTGAAAGAGACCAAAAGATTGCTGACAAGATTGCTGCTTTCAAGGCTTCTCAATAAGTTATTTAATTTTATAAATTCTATTTTATTGAATTATATAATTTTTAATTTTGATTTCTAGTATATATCTTTTTATAGGATCAATCTTATAAGATATTTTCTAATAGATCTTGTAGTACTATTGCATATATTTGTTATACAAAATAGTTTTATTTACTCCTGTTTGTTAGATCTAACCCTTTGAGCGTCATTTAAAAGTTTATCATAAACTTCATCTACAACAGCATTGACTCTTTGATCTTGGCATTGACAATTATTATTTGGCTGAATAGCACAAGTACCTTCGCAACCGGTTTGATTTTCTATCGAATCAATCGAACCACTATCTTCCTTACAAGGTAACGATCCTTGCTTTAAGTGCGCCGATTTGTTAGTATGTTGTAACGACGGTTGTGAATTAATGTCTGAATTGGTCCTTAAATTTTCACTATGTGTCTGACCTGAAACATCTTCTAATTTGTAAATATTTTCAATGCTAATTCTATTGTCATTAATGTTATCAATTAAATCGGTGATAGATTCGATACCCTTCGCCGCAATGATAGCATCTCTTAATTCAGAGCCCGAAGGCAAAACGTTAAGAGTCGGCACTTCACGCTTGTTTTGTTGTTGCGAATCCGTGCTAGCCTTAGGATCATTTAATTTAGTCAAGTCATTCTCACTGTTATTCCTTTGTTCAATGAAAACACCCCATCTGTGTAACTCACCCTCTTCTTTCTCTAATTCTTTGGCATGGAGTGAAGTTTGCGAAATAGATTTCATTAAAACAGGTCTACCCGTTAAGTTGTCAATAGGTACATTCGTGCCATCAGACGATGAATCAATAACAACTTGATGAGGTTGAAAATTTTGTTCTGTAGATGGAAAATAACTTGGTATATTTAAGCGTTCTACATTTTGTGGAGACAAGATTGGACCAGCCGTAATTAACTCATTAGAATTTTCATGCAATGTATCACGTCCTTGCAAATCAATTTTCAAATTGTTATTAGCAACTGTAGCAGGATTTATTTGTTCGTGCTTTGTAATTCCCTCAGCATTCTGTAGGATTTGAGAATTATTTGGATTATCATCACTAATTCTAAATGATGGTGATGGACTAGCTTGTAGTGATGGATTATTTCCTGTTTTGTAAGCTTTACTACGTTCCTCGAACATATGGACAACTTTTTCTAAAGAAGCGTCAAGTAAACAAAGTCTCAATAAAGTCTCTTTATCTTCAAGAGATAAGGTTCCTTGATTTCGTTTCTGAAACAAATTATCAATATTCTGATGAAGATCAGTTCTTACTGCCCTTGTTCTTTCAATCAACGCATTTGTAATGATCTTTTGAATTTTTAAGTCAACCTTTGTGTCTGCATTCTTATCGTTTTCGATTAATAATTTTTCTGCTGTTTCCATCAATAAAGAGCCATCGAACATCAATTCTTCTTCATTTGCATTCTCAGAACTATTAATGACTCCGTCTGAGTTCATACTCTTATCCATATTTCTCATTAAATAAAAAGCAATTCTTTGAGATAATGCATCTGGAATAAGGTCGTAATCCAAATCCAAAGTAAATATCGATTTTGATAATTTGACAGCAGTGTACAATGTAGCAGCAGACCCATGGTTAATATCTTTATTACCTAAGAAAGAAACATGAACCAATCCCTTTATTTTCGGTAAAATATCGGCAATAGCACCAATGGATAAACTAGATAATTCATTTAAATCAAAATGAATTCTTTTTAAGGAAGCAAATTGCGGCAAATACTTTTTAAGTCTTGAAATGATTCCAGGAAATAAATCAGGCAACGAGCTTAGATCTAAAAACCTTAAAGTTTTAACATAGCTTAGGGATCTAATCAATTCTGAAGCTTGGTCAATGTCGGTTAATTTTGTGGAATTCAACGAGAAGAATATTAGCTTCAGATTTCCCTTATAAAAGGCATTTATGAAGGGAATCAACTGTCCCTTGCTCAAATCGTTGAATGCAACATCAACACCAACACATTTAGACTTTTCATCAGTAATCCAATCTGCAACAATTTTTGCTTTGAATTGATTTAACTCAATAGATGCTATACCTAATCTATAAGTGGATAGTCTGACGGCATTTTCAATCAAATCCTTGAAAGTCTCATCAGATAGTTTACACCCATTTATCACTAATTCCTCAATCCCACCTCTCAAAACCAAGGATTGAATAAAAAGATTCCAGTTCATCGAAGACCTGATACATGACTTCTTTGTATCTGACTTAATCCTCTGTTGCGAAATGTCTAACTTTTTAATACTTTGGCTTCTTGAAAGAAACTTACAAAGAAATTTCCAACCAACTTCATCTATTGCAACGTTTCTCAAGGATAACTTTTCAACGAAATTGTTGTTAACTAGTGATGATAAGAAATGTTGTAACATTTCAGTTGTCATCGTAACGTTATCGAATATAACTGTATTAATTGGTGTAATAGCGATGAAATCACTAAATGATAAAACGTCGATCAAAGTTGGTTTTGGGTTCAATAATTTTAACACTGGTAGAGGCTTGGTCTTATTTTTCAATTGCTTTAGTGTTGCAGGTATTGGCAATATTTCTCTCAAATGGCAACATCTTGTGTAGATTGTTTCCAAAGAAAGATTTTCAATTAAGTTCTTTTCTTCAAGATCTGTATGGCTATGACCCGAGCCTTCTTGATCAGCACGATCTATGTTATCAAAATGATTTTCATGAACATGTAGCGGTTTATCAATCTCAACATTCTCCATGTCATGCGAAAAGGATTTATCGACTTCTTCCTCTTCTTCCTCTTCTTTCTGTTTTGAGTTTTTCCTTTGTTTGAAAGTGCTGACTTCATGTGCAATCCTTCTAGCTGATAGGTGTGCCTCGTTAGCATGTTTTTCAGCCTCTATGAGAGCTCTTTTTTGAGCTTCAATGGCTCGACTTAATTCTTTTTCGGAATACTTATTGTCAGGCTGTGCATTAGTCTTATTCCCATTTGCATCACTCAACGAAATACCCTGAGAAAGTCTAGGTGGTGGTGCAACTATATCTTCAGGTATTAACACATTCCCTTTTTTAGGGCGTCTAGAAGGAATTTGCTGCTGGGGATCAAAAGCTAATTTATCAACAGCAAATGTAATTCTTCTCAACTTGATATTGTTTAACTCATCTAATGGATTATCAGGCTTACTCAGATTCTTATTTGATACTGCTTTATTGTCTGCTGATTTACTTGGTTGTTGATTCGATGATTTAAATGCCTGAATAGAATTTTTTCGTCTAGAATTAACAGGTATTCCAGAAGGAGGCTTGTCCACCAACGTCGTAAGATCTTGAGATGGCGGGTTATGACTATTATATGAAGCTCCTAACAAGTTAGGGTTTAATTTGGATGTTGTAGGAGATACATTATTAGACGATTGGCTCGAGGTAGAGCCTGCCGAATTAGACTTGAATTTGGCGGATATAGAACTGAAAAGCGACCTCTTTCCTGATGTTGAATTTGACCGCGAAACACCTGGGGAGTTATCCAGTGAATCCAGCACGTTCGCACTCGTAGAATGAAGAGTGCTCGATCCTGAAGAGTGAGATGGCACCGGTGATACAGCAACACTACTCCTTCTTTTAGGAACATGAGTTAGAGATATGTCGTACTTATCTAAATTTGTGCTTCCTGTAGATGATGATCTTGATCTGCCACCCAATTTGAACAAATCCAATTTCTTCTTTTCGGGTGGTGGTTGCAGCGGCAATTGCTGCTTCAATTGTGTAGTTTTTGACAGATCATGGTCCTTTGTCACCGACTTTTCCTGTGACGGTGGTAAGGTATCTGACGGAGTATGGCTTGCAGTCCCTTCACCTGCTTTTCCGCTGCCTTTCTCTCCAGAATCTCTTTCTTTATCTCCCCCTTCATTTCCTTTATCGTATACACCTTCATCATCAGGCAAACTACCCTTCTTCTCTTTATCTCCAGACACCGAGCCGTTGTTCATTTTCTTCGTTAGCTTCTTCGATTTGCCCCGAAATAACCAATCAACATCTCCGTTTGATACCCCGGTATCGTATTCGTTACTTGGTTGATCTGCCATATTATGACCTGCGAGTACAATTCTTATCGGTATTACAGTTTGATCAATCCTCTTTCAAATTCTCAACTTCAATTCGTTTATTGTCTTTGAATAATCTTCGGTGTTTTATCTTGACTGGATTTTAACGCTAACTAGGTTTATCCGATTTGTTGATATTTGAATATTGTTTATTTGAATAGCAATGTCGATATAGTCGGCTATATTCCGATTATACCATGCAAATAATGATGCTAGCTTTAGCAATACGACCACTGGTTTTTGGTTGGTGGCTTCTTTTTGCCTATACTTTCTATATAATTCCGTAATGTACTTATCATCCATGGACTTTGTGCAACGTCTGCCAAGTCCACGCCAACCCTGAGGTCCTGCATATGTATATAATACGACATTGCTCGGTGTACAAGATAATGTCTCGAAAATGACCGGACTCGCGACATTTGTTTTTCTTTTAGTAGATGTTTTGAGCATACGCTTCAGTCTCAAATGGATTACATAAACCATCACTCCCCATATGACCAATTACATAATGTCGGAAGTTTCATTACGTAATACCCGATGAAATTAATAATTATCTTCATATATAAAGGCTCCACCGTCAGTAAAAGACATATTTTATATAAAAACGTTATCTTTCATTATACGTTAATATAATTACAAATTATTAATATTTAATAACGATGATTAGTAGATCATTTTTGAGATTAGCTAACCCAGCTAGAAGGGCTATGCCAGCCGTTAATAGAGTTAATATGATGCCATCCATGGCACTCCCAACAAAGAGATTATATCACGAAAAGGTGCTTGATCACTATTCAAACCCTAGAAACGTCGGAACATTGAACAAACTCGATGAGGATGTTGGTACCGGATTGGTCGGAGCTCCGGCATGTGGTGATGTCATGAGATTACAAATTCAAGTTGACGAAGAAACCGGAGTTATCAAGGATGTGAAATTCAAGACGTTTGGTTGTGGATCAGCCATTGCTTCATCTTCATACCTTACGGAATTGGTCAAGGGCAAGACAATAGAAGAAGCCGTAAAGATTAAGAACACAGCAATTGCAAAGGAATTATCGTTGCCCCCAGTGAAGTTGCATTGTTCTATGTTGGCCGAAGACGCTATTAAGAGCGCCGTTAAGGATTACAGATCGAAGAGAAGTGTTAAACAACCTACTTTAGGACCTGAAGCCGCTCAAGCGGAAACTATCACCACATAATAGATCATTTGACCGAGAGCTGTGTATATTAAGAGATTTATATGGAATATATGCTTATTTAATGGGGTTACTGTGTAGTAGGAGAGAGAGGTGGCGTAGTAGAAGTACAGTGATTATGTGGATCTAAGCTGAAGATACGAAATATGTATTGGTGTGATAATTTTTGCAAGGAAAATACTTTGATGGTGTTTTTATGTCGAATAAAGTCCTTATTGTATACTGTACTCTCCGTTTTGTGCGAAAAGCTTACGCATTAACACTGTTATTGGTAGAAAGTGAATTGAGTCATGTGTGGGTGCGATGTGGTGGGACTAGTCCGAGTGAATCATTCTAATCAGAAAGCCGAGATCTGTCCGAATTTATTGGTTCCAGCATTATACTGCTAAATAATTTACGTAGTTAGTAAACAGTTTTCCTAGGAATCCTTCCGCCAATGGCAAGCTCTTGAATCTTAGTAGACTGATGTACCCCAATATACTGAGTCCACCAATGAATGAGTATCCTATTTTTTTATAGTTCAAGCTATATTTATGGTTTAATTTCAAGAAGCCACTAACAAAATGGTAAGATCCTACTGCCACTAAGCTCATTAAAGCAATGTAATTTATAACATTTCCGAGCTTTTCTAATGGTGATTTCTTTAAATAGTATGAAATATATTCCAAGTTAATCAAGCTTGAATCCCCATCAATAACGTTAGGAATATGTCTGAATTTGGTGAAATGGTACCCTATGAATGGAAGTAATAAATACCCTGAAAACAGTAGTGGACTCAATCCTGGTATGAGCCTTGATATCATGGATTTTCTATAGCCCAAGCCAATTAGTCCTGTGATACCACCTAAGCCGATATCATCTCTTTCGTCATTTTTGATTACTGGCTCATATACTAACTTGGAATGATGGCTCAGACCGTTCTTAATGTGATTTCTGATTATCCGAATCCCTATACCAGAGAAAATATGACAAACACTTGATCCAATGATTACAAGATTCTCAAAGTATGGAACAGACTGATACACAGCTCTGCTCATCTCAAAGATTTCCTGTCCAAGTGGCATAGGCACGCCTAAACCTGGGACTATAACCACAGATGTTAAATGTAACCCGAGAAAACTTGAAAACGTATATGCTGAATATTTTTGCACCTTGAGAAGGTAGAAGAGTATTTTCAGAAGTATAGGATTACGTTTATGCGGTTCGTAATTTGGAACTCCTTTCTCCTTTGCTATTAGATTTAAATCCTCTAATGTCATCGGTTCAGGTGTTATCTCTTTAAGTTCAATTGGTGTTTCCATTTTGATACGTTTACCATATATCCTAAATGTAGAATATTGTAATCATAATGAGATACTAATTTATTGGCTCACTATAGGTACTGTATATAATACTGTTCATAAACAACAGATAAACCATAATGAAAAGCGTCTTGTCTGACATACTTTAACAGAATAGGACTATTCAAAATGTCATCGGCAACATTTACACAAACTAGATCGCAGGCGTTGAGTTTAGAAAAACAGGCTGATAGCTTGCTATCACGATATTCTGCATTTCAAAATCTATCTAATACAAACTCAAGCGACGAAGAGAATGAACTCAATGATTCTATATCCGAAAATATAGAGAAACGAGAAAAAGTTGTAAATACATTGAATAGAATATCGGAAACAGACACGAATTTGTCCACGTCCAAGTTACAACAGCTCCAAAGACATAAAGAAATATTGAGCGAACATAAGCGGTCATATGCCAAAATCAAAGGTGTTATAAACGAAGAAAGGAATAGAAATAACTTGTTATTTTCGGTAAGATCCGACATCAATGCACACAGAGAGAGATCGTCCAATAATTCAAATAACCGTGATTTGAATGCCAATGATTATATATTGGATGAGAGAGTTCGGGCAGATAACGCTAATTCATTTGCGGAAAGACTCTTGCATCAGGCATATAATACTAGAGATGAGCTTTACAATCAAAGATCTTACTTGAATAATGCCCAACTGAGGATGATGGGTGCTGTCCTGCTGATACCAGGCATCAATGTGCTTATTTCTCGAATTAATACTCGAAGAAAGAGAGATACATTAATATTGGCTACAGTTATTGCAGTTTGCATTTTGATATTGTTTTTCTTCTAGTCGATTGTTGCATTCGACTAGCATGAAAACCATTTTGTTTCTCGATCCTACGGTCCTCCGAGTGTTAATAATATGTGAAAGCCTTGATTTCTTCTATGGATACATCTGCATTTAATGCCTAGTATTTATCAGCTAATATACTTCCAATTGCATTATAAACCATAATAATTGGACGGTAACGTATGTGCATTATTCTATATAATTATATAAATATATATGCCACTAAGCGCACATAATATAATTTATGCGGCATGCAGTTTTGCAAATGTGTGAATGAACCCTTTAAATACGTTTATAATAGACATAACAATAAAAATATAAAGAGATATTACAAACTAAGGGTAAATATGGAGGATAAATCAGAAGCGCTCTCTAACAGGATAGCCGAAATTAAATTAAGGCGAATTCAAGAATTCAATTCAAGGTTGAAAGAAGCACTTTTGCGAGACAGAATACCTGCTTCTAATGCTTCTTTACTGTACGTATTTATATCGCAGCTAAAAATCTTAGATAAGGACTAACCATTAGAATAACTAATTACGTTCAGGATACACCAGACTATATAATTCCAAGTCTTTGGAAATTGCAACCTGAGCAGAATAAATTCAAGCAGTACGAAAGGTTTAGAAAGCTGAGACAAGCAAATTCTGATTCTTCAAACTGTTGTACAATAGTTTAGTATATTATTATTATTATTGTATATACATATATATATATATTTAATAAAGGGCATTTAAAATTAATTACTTCGTTGAGTCATTAGTAGAGTCTTCTTTTACGAATATATGCTATGGTCATATTCAACCTCCGAGTTGAGGCGACTCTTCTTTTTCATTAACCTTGATACTTCGTAAATGCTCAATGTTTTCATTTCCTAAAGTCTTATCATCTTCTTTTTCATCGCTTCCACACCCACAATCGTAATCTTCGAGAATTGTGGTACAATCGTATTCAGGCTTCTCAAGTCTCTCGTTC
This sequence comes from Debaryomyces subglobosus, assembly GCA_003708965.2. NCBI lineage: Eukaryota > Fungi > Ascomycota > Pichiomycetes > Serinales > Debaryomycetaceae > Debaryomyces > Debaryomyces subglobosus. The sequence goes on along the minus strand of PPOW02000019.1, from coordinate 82,345 downwards.
ACCTTATTATGTATATGGCAGCCCCATAAAGCAGCAGTTTTTCTAGAATTAATTTGAGGAGGATATTTAGATAAAAGACCTTGGAAATGTCTTGCACAGTCTCCACAAGGATAGACCTGAGCAAACAAATGAATATATTGGTTTAACGTGGTTTGTTCTAGCTTGCTAGGCTCGTCTGGGTATCTTGCCAATATGGTATGGAATAATCTCCAAGCTGCATTTCCTAATTGTGCTTTTAATGTCTCATTAGCCATTTTTGGCATAAAAGGTGTTTCCGTGAATTGGCCAGTAGTAGCTTCAAGAATAATGTCATCTTCCGCAACTTCTTCTTTTGACTGCTTGGATTGCTTAGAAGGTCTTTTAATTACTTCTGGATTATCTACTTCATCGCTTTCTGAATCGGGAACTTTTAGATTACTTTGTTCATTTTTAAAATCATAGTAGTCATTGTTGCGCAAATTAATTGGAGAGGATTTGCCTAGTGATCCCTCAGATGAGGAGGAAGACATAAAATATATCATACAGATAACACATAACAGCATGAATGCTGATACAAGTGATTTCCTAGTAAACTTCATTATTGCCTGCTTGTATGCTTGGAAAACAAACAAATCCTTTTATGAATTTTTGATTATCATCGTACCATATTTTATCGCGTACAAAAAATTACTGTATTTGGCCATGTAAAATCTATTGGCATAAATAACTAACTTATATATTTTATAACAACTAGTATTCAAGATAGGTTTATTGTGACTTTTTAGAAGCTGTAGCGGCTCCTAAAACGCCAGGTAATGATTCATTACCGACGCTATATAATAATTTTATACCTCCAATAAATAAAATCAACAAAGTTAAGCCTGTCCACAAGAGTAAATTTGCTTCCGATGAAACATCCTTTTTACTGCAATCATAGCCAGACCAGTTAGTAGATTTTGTTTTGGATTCATCAAGAGTAGCAGCACAAGCACAAGACCAACATCCTGACTTAATTTTGGTACATTTACCGTGCGAATTACAACTTGAAGTACCAACTTTACATGCATCTTCAGAAGAAAAGCATGCTCCATTATTGGAAGCTCTTTTGTTGACATTACTTTCTTTGAAAATTTCGTTCAACTCTTGACCTCTCTTTTGTAAATGGTTACTCAAGTGCTTGTTTTTGTTATCAACAGGTAATGCAATGACAGAAATATCATATTTTGCTGATAATGCAATTAAGTAATCTGATAAAACTTTCATTGAAAGAATGTAAGTTTCCGAATCATATCCAGTCTTCTTACCAAGAGAAAACAATGAATTCAAGTTAATAAACATAGAATCGCCATTGTTTGGGGCCACTGAATTTAGGTGCACTAATTGTGATAATTCATTTATAAACAATTTGTCATTAATCAACTTCAATGTGGTAGCGTCTTGATGCAACTTGTTAGTGAGGATAATTTGATTATCAGTTTCGACTGCTTTTGTAAATGATTTCCAAATGCCCACGAGCTTTTCATTGAAATATTCAAAATGCTTCAACAATGAATTGTCCTGATGATCTTTAGATACTAATCTAATTTCATTAGTTAAAGGGGTAGAATTATAATTACCAATTGTTGCAATTTGTTTTGGAAATTTGGTAATAAGAGAATGGCTTAACTCACTATATCCATTCGATCCCTTGATATTGAATGCTGGTTTAATGGATTGGAAAACTTCATTTGGGTTCGAAACTCCATTAATCAACACAAGTAATTTAGCATCGTCGGTGTTTTTAGAGTTGATAAGTTCATTCTGTTTATCAATAAATTCGATTACTTCGTCTCTATTATCGCCTATTTTATAGTAATCAGAAATATCAAACCTATCTGATAAGTAAAGCAAAGCATCTTTGCTAGTCACAACAGGGGCTTCTATTGATTCTTGAGAATTCAATTCATAAACTGCCGCATCATTCTTTGTAGCCCATACAGATGAAACAAGTAAGGGAAACGCTAAACAACTGGATAATTTCATTGCTGTTTTAATTAACGACCGTCTAGTTCTCCTTGATTGTTCATTTATTTAACCAACTTTTGGCCTGGTAAAAATTATGCGCGGTCCACTACTCAACTGCAAATAAATTTGCGTAGAACATGTATACATATAATATATACACAATACTATAGTATTTATATATGTAAATAAGTCAGAGGTGCTAACTAAAATGTTTCATCTAGTGTTATAGTCGGACTAGGTAATACTTTCGAACGTGAAGTCTGTGTATTAGCAGTTTGTGTATTGACTTTTAAGTCAGGCTTGAAAAGGGTCTTTGTTAAAGATTTTGTTCTCTTAAGACCTCCATTACCGTTTGAGTCTTCAATCAATTCTTGCATCTGATCATCATTATTATAGTCTGATAAATCAATCCCCATTTTGCTTAAATCCTCGTAAGCATTAAACAGTTGTGGTTCTGGCTCAGAATAATCTTCAGTTGCATTGGATGGCTCATTGTGGAATCTCTTGAAGTTGGATAATCTATTAGTAATTGATAATGAATCGTGACTACCACCAATCAATGAATCATACGACTTGGATTTCGTAATTAAATTTTCTTGTAAAGAAACCTTAGTATGGTGCGGCAAAAGTGAACCGCTGGTTAAGTATTTGTGGAGCAGTTTTGCCAGATCCTCATTCTTCATGATAATAATGATACGATTCAAAAAGGGTAAATTTGACCACTGCTCGATCATTTTTAGGTAATAATCTTCTCCATATGAAACATTTGAAGGTGTAGGCAAATTTAAGACATTCAATTTTACTTGATCAGCAAATGACATCTTGCTGGTCATAGACTTATGGTCGCTGACAAAGTCATCTTTGTCCAAATTAGATATAATTATGGTAGTTTTCGCTGAAGTTTCCAGAACATCTGCTGGTGAAGGGGACAAAGGAGTCATAGTTGCTATATTAAATAAAATCGAATAGAAGAAGGACGAAATCATTTATATAGCCCTCTAAAATGATGGTAGTCACAGGAATAAAGACAAAAGGCTATGTGCAGTATGACCACTTTTTTCCATATTGCAACATGATGAAATACTAGGCAAATTGAAGTCACAGCTCAAAGTACAAATCGTAGTGAATACTGCAGTTAGGATTGAAACTACTTTTGCAATTTAAGCATTTGTTATCATTGGCTGAGTATTCTTGATAATAGAGTAGATTGCAGCAGGAACCACAGAGAATAACTTTTTCAGTATCAAGATCCAGCTTTTTCCATCGAATGATATCATGGCTCTCTAACTCTTGATGACACTTATAGCAGGGGAAATAAGCACTACAACATTTGAACTTTATTGCTATTATGTCTAATTCTGAATGGTAGTGTCTACATCTAGTGTGGGTATCAACTAGTTGACCTTTTAATTGAATAGTTTCATCACTGTTACTTACTTTCAATGTGGACATTTTCAAATCAATGTTGTTGGGGATTGCAAACCTTGTGATCATGTAGCAATAACTAATGTTGTTGACCGATATAACCGGACTGTTGTATTTTATGATTCGGAATGGATATTGCTTATATAAGCATCAACAGCCTTGATAGTAATCAAATAAGCACGGTCTTTCGAATGTAGAAACCCAATCTTTCTTATGCTGAACTGGCCACATAGACTTTCAGGCTAAGAGGCTGGAGGCACATGCTTATTCTACTATTTTAAGCTTTAAATCAACATTCTATTAGACGGCCTGATGACTTCTATTACCTATGAATTGTTTTCATACAACCGATCAGAACAAGAGACAGGGAAACAGGTTCGACATATTAGAAGGTTGAATGTAATACTTTCTTTGATTGACACCCGAAAAATTTGTGGTGAAGTTTTTGAGCAAAGGTAAATTTTGCAATCGCATTAACCTAATTTCTAACAAGTTTGAATATACATTGAAGTTCAATATATTTAGCAAAAACTCTCTATTACTATGTCAATAGACCAATTATGCTGTAGAAACCAGCTAATATATTTCATACCAACCTGTATCATATATATACCATTTGTAGTTCTCTCAACCGTCTAATACATTTAGTAATGCGAAACAATATTAAATATTATACAGACTGAAGTCTATATACACTTAATTATAATATCCAAACCAACAAAATATTCCAGTACAGGTTGTATCAAGGTTTTAATTTAATATGTATTGTAAATATTAGCTAGTTTGTCCTACGTAATCAAAGTCACATACTCCACCCCTACTAATAAATTTCTCCGAAATTTTTATATTATGCACCATGAAAGGTATCAATTCCTACTATTACACTTATTATATTATTATTTTACTCGTATGCATTGTAACTTTTGTATTATTGTAATATACATTTTATATTTGCTTATATAGCCAAGCTAGTGTTTCTGGAGTAGCACTTTTGTACGCTGCGAAAACAAATCGCGATTTATTTGTTTACATTCCAAATACCACAAACCATCAACTACAACAAACATAAAATTACTAACTTTGTTTTGTTATAGTGACTAGAAATTGATAATTAGTATACTGTTAATACTAATATTTCTTTTGGTTAACATCTTTCACTATAGTAGGTTTGACAAAGGTTATTTGCTTACCCATTAATCACGAATCAACCAATTATCCTTTTTTTGTTAGAACAATACACTTGATTCAAGAAGCAAATTATCAATTAACAAACTTATCAGTTCCAACTTTGTTTATACTCGTATAGACATATTTCAATCGCTACAAAATACATTGAGGTTTGTTTAATTAATATTTTGCTGTTTGTTTTTAATTGTTCTACAAACAACAACTAACATCATAACAACATCAAAAAACAAAACATCTATTAGCATAAAATTAACTGGTATTAATCCATAATATATTACTATTGTCATTCGCTTAATAATGAAATCTTTCAAGCATCAAACCAAGTCATTTGATGAAAACTCCCGGATTAAGTCAAAAAGTAACACCTGTGCAAAATTGATCTCCAAAAATTCAAATAATAACAATACTAATAATATCACCTCAAGTATTGATAAAAGAGAAGCACTTGGTGACTTGACTCAGCTTAATGAAAATAGGAAAGTTGATTTGAATTCGAAAAATTCTCTTCAGAAAGTTCATATTTATAAACAAAAACTACAAAAAAGACCACATGAAGAATTACGCACAAGGCCTGAATATGGCACAAACGAGCTTTATGATAATAGCCAGAACTCTGATGATGTCCTCAAATTTCATTTTGATCGTTTAGGAGGTAGCTCAGATGTGTCCAATCTTGAAGATATTGGATTTGAGTTTGCTAATCAGAATAGAATTGTAGAGCAATTTGATGATGACGAAGAAGAAATCGCTCAGGTGGTTCCAAAGGTGGACGAGAGAGAAGAGGAAGACTTCGATGAAGAAGAAGAAGATGATGATGATGAAGAAGATTATAATAAGCCGATGGAACCAAAATGGAATAAAGCTATATTCAATGAGCTACAATATGTCATGAAAAAATTCTCTAGAAATACGTTAGATGAAAGTGATGAAGATACATTTGATGTGACCATGGTAGCCGAGTATGCGCCAGAGATTTTTAACTACATGCATGAACTTGAATATAGATTGGTTCCAGATGCAAATTATATGAGTAATCAGGACGAATTAAAATGGGAGATGAGAAGCGTTTTAATTGATTGGGTTGTCCAAGTTCACAATAGATTTAATTTATTGCCGGAAACATTATTCTTGACGGTAAATTACATTGATAGATTTTTAAGTAAACGTAAGGTTTCATTATCGAGATTTCAGTTAGTTGGAGCTGTTGCATTGTTCATTGCTGCAAAGTATGAAGAAATCAATTGTCCAACTGTCCAAGAAGTTGCATACATGGCTGATAATGCGTATACAGTAGATGAATTTTTAAAGGCAGAGAGATTCATGATTGATGTTTTAGAGTTTGATATGGGTTGGCCTGGTCCAATGTCCTTTTTAAGAAGAACTAGTAAAGCTGATGATTACGATTATGAAACCAGAACATTGGCTAAGTACTTTTTGGAAATCACGATAATGGATTCAAGATTCGTCGCTTCACAACCAAGCTGGTTAGCAGCAGGAGCGCACTACTTATCAAGAAAGTTACTCAATAGAGGACAATGGACAGAAGCTCATGTTTTTTATTCTGGCTATACTGAATCTCAATTAAGACCATTAGCAGAAATCTTATTGCAAAATTGTCGTAATGCCGAAGCTAACCATAAAGCAATTTTTGAAAAATACCAAGAACGTCGTTACAGAAGATCATCAGCATTTGTTCAGGAATACTTTGAAGCTCTTGAACTGTTATAAATCTGAGTATATAATAGAAGATTCATCTGTACATTACCGTTCACTAAAAACATTTCCTATTACATTTACTTTTTCTTCTCTAATATTCAGCAGCATGCTTAATTGTTTTATAAATTTAATCATTATCTAATATAAATCGTACTTAAGATTTGGAATTTAATATTGTAAGAGGTTATTTGTATCTAACAAACCTATGCTACCTCTAGTAAAAAGCACACACTGAGTACAACAATCTAAATTTAGTGTTTATTGTAGGGTTGCAGGATGCTGCTATAATATGATCATATTACGTGTCTACACCAGATAGTTTTTAGCACATCGCTTGGATCCGGTTCAATTGAATATGGATAAGCAAAAATACTCACTGTTCAATCATAAAAGGAGTTAAATCAATCAATTAGTATGTCCTCAAGAATGCTTACTTCAACCTTACGTCAATCTGCCCGTAGCATGGGTAAGAAATTTGTTGCAAACAATTTAAGGATGGCACCACAATTAGCAAGATCATCACCAATCTTAATTAGCAAACTCAACTATTCAACAACCCCAGATAAACAATTGAAGGAAGTTTTGAAACAAGAATTGAAACTTTCTAACTCCATCCCAAATGAATTGGACCCTGTTTACCAAGAATTTGCAGATAAGGGTGGATACAAAATTATCGAAACAGAAGGTAACTCAAATATTCAATTAGTTAAAGAAGATGAAAGCGGTGAAACTATCAGAATATTCTTTGATATTGATGAAGTTACTGATATTCCAGTCAGTGAACCTACTGCTGAAGAGATGGATATGGAAGAAGAAATTGAATCTTTAGATTCTTTGCTTTGCAACGTTAGAGTCTTGATTGAAAAACCAAGCAGTAATGATGGCTTATTATTGAACTTATTCTTACAAGCCTCTGAATCATCATTTTTGATTGACTTTGTTAATTATCAAAACAATGTATCTACTCTCTTAAACGATCAAATTTTATCTAAGAATGAATTTATCGATAAGTTCAAATACCAAGGTCCTAGGTTTTCTGACTTAGATGAATCTGTTCAAACTGGATTCGAAACTTATTTACAATCAAAGGGAATTGATGATGAATTAGCGGAATTCATTATCTCGTTCAGTGAATTTAAAGAAGAGAAGGAATACAGAAACTGGTTAAATGATCTTACCAAGTTTTTGAACTGATTTAATGAAAAGCTCTAAAGGATTTTGGCAAAGTCAAAGTCCAGTACCATATTATGGGTTTTATATGCGTTTTACCTGTTAATAGTTTCAAAGTTGTCTATAGTTTTTGTTTAAAATACGTTTTTAAATACCATCTAGGTTCTAGTAAGAATGTGTATATCTATATTGTGACTGCTTCTCGTGATCATCGCATGAGTATTCGTTTACAACACAAAATTGATTAGTACGGAATCTGCCATTTTTACACGGGTCACTTGGTGAGGTGGAAGCATCAACGAACACCAAAACTAATGAAAAATTTAATCGACGTTACATAGTATACTTAGGTACAATAAAGAAATATAAGAAATTAAAGATGTCTACTGAAGCTTCTGTCTCTTACGCTGCCTTAATCTTGGCTGATGCTGAAATCGAAATTACCTCCGACAAATTATTAGCTATTACCAAAGCTGCCGGTGCTTCTGTTGAAGATGTCTGGGCTGATGTCTACGCTAAGGCTTTAGAAGGTAAGGACTTAAAGGAATTATTATTCTCCTTCGCTGCTGCTGCTCCTGCTGCTGCTTCTGCTGGCGGTGCCGCAGCTGCTGCTGGTGATGCTCCAGCTGCTGAAGAAGAAGCTGCTGAAGAAGCTGAAGAATCCGATGAAGACATGGGTATGGGTTTATTCGATTAGATTAATTCAATTAGCAAACATTAAAAAACTATTACAAAATTATTACTTCAAAAAAAGAAGAGAGAATAGGATATTTATTTCCATTAATCATAAATTTCCATTTTTGCATGATTTTATTTAATGAATTTGTGGTTTTTTATCTAGTCTTATAAATATTAAATTCACGGTTGTATCATATTGTATGCTTTGATGTAGACAAGTTATGGAGCATTTTCGATGTATTCAAGAGAGGTAGTTAGAGCTTAATGTTCATACACAGGCGGTATATTCACTCCAACAGTAGCGCAAGTGAAATGTAGTTTATGTAGAAGCAGATATCTAAACTAAGTTCTTCAAAAACATTACGATTTTGACCATCTGGAACTTAGTTGACTGCTTGCAGCCAGTATACCCGTCCAAAATGCCTTGCTCAGAATTCGTAATACGTCGTTTTCGGATAGGGCTAACATACTACTACATTGAATATCTAAGCATAGATATGCATATTTATTACGCACTTTCACTCATGTCTAGCAGTATTGCATATTTTTCCTGTCATAGATACCCATAACCGTCAAAGTATGACAAATACATATGATATTTGTAATCGGACAAAACTTAATATTTTATGGCATGATAATAATAATGAATCATTTAGTGCGGCTTAATAGAAGTATATACCGTTTAGTAATGACTGCGCTTATTAAAGTCTTGAAAGAATACGGGGTCTAGTTCAAGGGATACTTTAAATAGACGTCTCTGCTCGGGCCTAACGCAAATAAGGAAGTTGCTTGCTAAGCGGATTAAGGTCGCGGAGTTATTTTTTATTCTCGGATCGAGCTTAAGTTCGTTATATCCTTTACTTCCGAGCCGTTATTCTCACCAATTTGTAATCGCAAAATTAAGATCGTTATTTCCGTTTAAGACCCGATGACTAATACCATGTAATCTATATAAATAACAATACCGTTCCATATTTGATGCAAGTCCTCGACATGTGTTAACAACGATAACTATAATAAGTTAATAATGCCAATCCCAGATACGACTATGTCGTTTGCACAGACGTACATCTTTGCATCGACAGTGAGAAACAAATTGACTAAACAAGCATCGAACCCAAACTCTAGTTTGAGAGTATTGGTAACGCAAGCTAATATGTTAGACAACGTAATGGACCATCTTGCCGAAGAAACTGACAAGCGAGTCACCAAGCACATGTCGCCTTCGGTCGAAAGCGATCAAAAACATGTGAGCTTTGAATTGCCTGAAAGAAAGATTCAACAGGGTGTTTCTACTAAGGTTACCGAATACGAAGTGGGATCAGACTCCGACTCCGATTCAGACTCAGATTCCTATTCTGATGATCATGAGGATGACTCTGAGAGCGATTCGGACTATTACTACTATTCAGATTCTGATGAAGAAGAAATACAGATTCCATCCATACAAATTGCGAAAGTTCAATCATTTAAACAGTTACCATCTATGGATCTTTCCCGATACACTATAGAAGAAGAGGAAGATGAATACGATGAAGAAGTGGAAGAGGACAAGGGAGATGAAGAAATCCCAGAGCTTTCTCGTAGTACGTCTTTGACAGATGACGAGAATTCATCCTTATCCGATGATGAAGATATGAATCAATCTAACTACACATTTGCTGCTGATAGCAATTATACATCATATCATGATAGGAAGAGTAAAGACGAATCAAAACATAATAATTTACTAATAACGAGGTCTACAGACCATTTTGAAGCTTCACACAGCGCTAGCCCAAATACTTTCGCCATAGAGAATATTTTTTAACGATTGGTTATGCTTCTTATGATTATGACACTTACGATTATGATATCAGGACTTTCACTTCTTATGTACATTATGGATTTAATATTTATTAGAATAGAGACAGAATTTAGGTAAAAAAAAAAAAGTAGCAAATTGTAGATTTCATCTCCAGGAGCACGTGTATTGCAGAACTTGGATGCCATTCATGCTTGGATACGAAGAGACAAGGTCGGGTATATCATATGTCTCATGTTTTGATGAAAATTTAGCAATTAGTTTTCTTTGGGCAATCGGCCGCAACTTGCCTGAAATATCAGACAATAGTTTTACCACGGGAAAAGAATTATATCCGCGACTCTATTACCTCTCTTAGAAAGAACGGCTAGCAAAAATATCATTAACCGATCCTTCTAACGACCTGTTTTCTGAAGATTCTCCTATTACCCAAATCTATTATCCAGTTTATTATAGTTTCATTTCTGTCTGAAGGAAATCGGGTATAAAATTTGACACACTATATTTTTTAATTGATTTCTATCAAATATATCCGAGAAGAAAATTTGTACTGATCATCTATCCTGTGATTCTTCGGCAAGATTACGAATTTGAATTAAATTGAAGGTGAATATTTCCAATATTTCTTAATAGAGTGAACTGATTTTGCTTTCAGTATAATAACCTCCCGTTTTCAATGTCTTTGTGTGTAAATTTTTGAATGAAATAAATAGAAAAACCTCAATTAATTTCAAAGCTGAATACATGTCGAATGTCCATTTCATTTCTATCTACATTCAAATCCTACTTCCAGGATTCATTATGGAAAAATTGATATTAAACTCATTTCCGTAAGTCAGAAAATAAGTATTTGGATAGTTTTAATTAATATTCCTCACATAAATACGCCTCCTTAGCTTAGTGGTAGAGCGTTGCACTTGTAATGCAAAGGTCGCTAGTTCAATTCTGGCAGGAGGCATTCTTTTTTTTTGATCCACATTACTATAATTTCTTTTTTATAACTCAATATCAATATGAATGTATATCATATGACTCATTTTAAATAACCGAGAGTTAACATACGTTATTCTAATACAGTTTTATTCTAATCCATTGATAGCATTTATGAAGACTTGGTTAATCAAGATTTTATATGCAGTACTGTACATCGAATAAAAACAACCACAAATCATTTTCATAAACAATATACACCAATAAGCAAATTAAACATGTCAGGTATATTAAAATGGATGGTTCCATTGACCATTCTCACCTATATAATATACGTTATCAGTTTTATCTGTCCACAACAATCTTCAACGATTTTCGTTAATAATTTGACTTGTGAGAGCTATGCGTACATTAAGCCTTCTATTGACCCATTTGTCAATACAATAACAACCAAGCTGAGGGAAATTAGTTCAACTCTTCATATTGACCTGTTTTTAAGCCAAATTAGTAATAGAACATACGAATTGGGTGCCACTTTAGAACCATGGGCTAATCAAATAGGAGAGAAATCATATATAATGGTACACAAGTTTAATTTAGGATTCACTCCATTAGTTTCATCAATGAAATCAACTATATTTGAAATAAAAGTAAGGATTGCTCCTAAATTGATCATATGGATTGATAAACTTAAAATTTATACTCAAGTTCGTTTTAGAAGGTTTTGGGAATTCTTGCAATTCAATGCACATATGGTGTGGGCTAAATTGAGCTACACAACGAATGATATTTTTTCAAATCAAGTCAAGCCGTTGGTAAAAGTTTACTTGATACAAATTGAAAATAGCTCTTCGTATTTGATTATGAAGCATTATTTTCACGAATATAAATTGGATGCGGTAGTTAGATGTATTTCACGCAGTTACAAAGGTCTAATGGATGTTAATAGTTTTCAAGAGAAGAGTGACTTTTTGAAAACTGAGTTCAAAAACTTGATGCATTTTAAAACAGATAAAGCTCCTAAGGGAAATGATGAAGAGGTAGCAGAAGTTGTTAAAGATATTCTCGAAGAGATAACTAGCCCTGTTGTTCTGTCTACATCCAGTTCAGAATCTATTGTGGCAGGTTCCAGTATCACTTCCATGCACGCGGATTCCTCAATTGATGAATCATATAGTGATGACGACGACGAACCAATCACTATTCTGCTCACCTCTACTAGGTATGTTACTTTAGAAACTGAAACCAACGAGCCAAGCTTTGTTGACAATTCGATTGCTCGTAAAATTGATGAAGAAATAAACTACTGGGAGAATAAGGTGAATAAGACCTTGAATTCAGCATTAAAAAATTTGTCTAAAGATATGTCGAGCTCAGTAAATTCTAGTATAGAAACAATTAAACCTAAATTGTCTGAGAAGTTTACCCAAATACAACAAACTAACTACAAGCATTATCAAGAGTTGAATAAAATGATTAATGCTATTGATAAAGATTCCGCTCAAATTCAAGAAGAAGGTAGAATAATAGAGACCTCTGAAGACTCAAACCGTGAATACGTTTCAAGGCAAGATATGAGAGATAAAATAAGCGAGTCATTAACATACTGCCAGTCGGAAATAGATAATATTAAGGAGTCTATGAATAAGAATCACCATGATATCTTACGCGACTACTTTAAAGAGATTCAGGAAACCATCGATGTATTGGAATCGTTTGCTGAATTGACAATTCAGGAATTTTCCACTAGATTGCATACTTTAATAGCTATCTTAGAAAATGAGCAAGAATTTGATGATGCAACTACATGGAAAGCATGGAAGAGGTTCCATAAAATAAAGCAAGACATTTTCAATGCTAGAGATTTGCTTTTCAATCAAGCTAATGACTATCAGAATGATTTTTCTATAGATACCATACCAGTTGGTTTAGAAGATTGGAGTGTTTATATGAAAAACATATATTTTCATGTGAACTTTTTGACTAATGATAACGAGGAATATTTAAAATTAGTAAGGGCTAAAGCTAATGTGGCGTTTCAATTAAGAGAAGGTTTAATAAACAAGTTGGAAGAATCCAAAAAAACAGACACACAAGATTTTGACCAGTCATCCACTATCGAAGGATCAGCTACTCAAACAACTGAGGATGAACAAGCGGCTACCTTTAGTAGTGACGAGAATCCACTTGAAGAAGAGGAATCTGAGGGATCGCGCCTGGATTATGAGTCTGACCATGATAGTGATGAAAGTGGTCCTGATTCTGAAGATCAAGATTAATTAGATATAATATTTATCATATTACAACTTATGATCAATAGTGCATTCTTTTTAGTATATGTGATATACAATAATAATATATACTTTAGGACATGAAATTTCTTATTTGACGCAACTTGTCTAACCTTATATATATATATATATATATATAACGGTTTCGGGTTTCTTTACATTTCATGCCTTTTCATAAAAGATTATGTATATTGATTTATAATATAGCTGATATAATTTGAGATTAAATTGAACTGAGAAAGATGTTCGAATTCACACTGAAGTGTATATTATCATATATACATAGTTAAACAATTAAAGTCACAAATATAAATAGATATTAAGCCAATTTTGGAGCAATATGATTAGCATATAAATCTTGCACTCTAGCCCATTGATGGACAAAATGCTGATAAATATGATATTCAACAACTTCAAAGAATTCAAAAAATTTGATCACCAATGGGTAGACGTGGCTATAGTAAGAAGATCTTACAACTTCTAATTTATCGTCAATTGCATATTGTTTGAATAAGCTATGAGAGCGAACATTCTGATCGAAATAATTACCGGCAGTTTCGATATATGGATTGACAAAATGAACACCCTTGTTCAATCCATCACATAAGCTGCTGTGATGGTGAGATAAGGGGTGGAATACAGACTCAATTCCATGTTCTAATACAGATTCATCCAATTCACTGCATTTATAAGTTAACAAGTATACAGCATAAATAACCAAGAAACTTGAGATATAGCATTTAAGACGACCAGCAAACGACATTATAGTTTATTATTGATGGATTGATTATGTTTTTTTTTTAACTAAGTTAGTAAAAGAACTTATATATATTTTACGGAGCAATCGTCGAAGGTTCATTTAAAATTGATGGTTGGATTTTAAAATTCGTTAAAATCTTCATGTGCGTAATACTTGTTATTGAATTACCATATTAGGAAATATGCTTTACTAACTGCAACATTTCAGATGAAGTACTAGTTTATGAACGAAATAAAATACTCTTTGTTCATTCTTAATTAGCCAAAGGAAATGACAGAAGTAAGCAAAGAGAATGTTTATTCTCCGAGAACGATAAATAAAAGGAAGTCTTATTCAATATTGAGTCCAGTGACACAGAGAACAATTGATATCACGGCGAACAAGAATGAAAGAATCATAAGTGAATCAACAGGGCTAGCAAAATTTTCCCTTTCCCCAAATAAAGGTGAAGAAGAAAATAAAGACCCTAATAATACGCCAGTCAAATCAAGGGGTAAAACAGGGTTGCCTGTGTATGTCCCGATAAATGAAGCAATTATTGAGCAAAATGAATCGTCGCAAGAATTGATGATCCAGTTCGCTTCTAAGCAGAGAAAGCTAATCGAATTGGAAAAGCAGGTTGAGGTAACAAAGTTTGAATTGGCTGAAATAGCTTCTAAAATTGAGAAGGATATTGAAAAACCAAAGAAAGAAACAAATATGCATAACTTCAACAATTTCAACAACTTGAATAATTTGAAAAAGAAAGCATCAAACATTTTCCTGATCAACCAGGGAAATTCTAACAGTAAAGTACACCACAATTTCAATTCTTCCAAATCTTCAAGCGATATCTCCCCTGTCAAGACAGTTAAATCCATCAATAATTTTAGCAACTACTTCACCAAAGTTCAAGATCAAATAAGTCAGACCCAATTAAATGCACCGGTGCTAAAGAGCTTCGTAAAAGATGTCAGAAGTAGAATTGAAAGCAATGACAATGAAAAACTCAAATCATTTTTAGCTACACAACAGAATGAATTTGATGAATTCACATCTAAAACCTCAAAGTTTGTTAATGGATTATTTAATAATCTATCTTCCAAAGAGGATACAGACAAAGAAGATATGGCGGATAGTTCGTTTAACTTCGATGCAATGGAAGCTTTCAATAATAGAAGCTTATCAGATGCTAATGTTTCTTTAAGCGAGGAAGAAAATGTCACATTCGAAGATGGTACGGTGGATATAGACGATTACAACAGCAGCTTTGAAGAAGAAACCACAAATAAATAGATAATATATTAGAATACATTGCATTTACATTCTATTCAACTACGTAAATCTAGGTAAAGTTTATAAGGTATTAATTGTCTTCATCTAACCAACCTTTAGCTTTATCGACTGCTTTCTCCCATCTCTTCCAGTTCCTACGTCTATCCGCATCAGGTAATTTCGCTTTGAAATTGTTCTTTTCATCATCATTTCCATTAATCTTTTCATAAATATCATCGAAATCTTTCCAAATTCTTTCTTCTTCATCTTTAAATGATAAGCCGGCTGCAATAGCTGCTCCCAAAGCGGTACATTCAGATATAGTTGCCCTTTTCACGGTAACACAAGGTCCTAAAATGTCCGCTTGGATTTGCAACACTTCATCAGCTTTTGACATACCACCATCAACAGATAATGCAGATAATGGTTTCTTCTCATTTTGCTTATTTAAAGCCTCTTCCAAAAAGTCTTCACTTGCACCAGCATCATTAGCCATGGCCCTCAAAATAGCTCTAACTTGGTAACAAACACCTTCCAATGCAGCCCTCGCTATATGCGAAGAAGAGGTATATTGTGTCATACCAAAAATAGAACCTCTAGCACCACCATCCCAGTATGGAGCGTACAACCCGGAGAAAGCTGGAATGAAAACAACCCCACCAGCATTATCAACCTGAGAAGCTAATGGCCCAACATCTTTAGCGTGTTCTATCAACTTCAAGTTATCTCTTAACCATTGAATAATTGAACCCGCAACAGCAATTGAACCTTCTAATGCGTAATGTGGATTGGCATCTTCGCCCTTCAAGTTAGGGAACCAAAATCCTATCGTTGTTAATGTACCATGTTCAGAAATTAACTTACGATTACCAGTATTATACAACAAGAAACACCCAGTACCATATGTACATTTGGCTGAGCCAGGTTTAAATGCTAATTGACCCACTAATGAGGCCGATTGATCACCAAGACAACCACATATTGGGGCACCAGTAATAGTTTTCAATATTTCATACGCCTCTGGAGTGATTTTGTTATGAAATCCTAAGTTAGACAAGTTTGGAGCCGCGAATGATCCATAAAATTCTGAACTAGATACGATCTTTGGTAAGGCTATTCTTGTAGGGTCAATACCCCAAAAATCTAATAAATCATCATCATAATCGCTCGTGTCTAAGTCCATAAAATAGGTTCTAGATGCATTGGTAACATCAGATACAAAAGATCTTTCCTTTGTTAAATGGTAAATCAACCACGTGTCAACAGTACCAAACATTAAGTTACCATCACCTTTCTCGTATTCTTCCCTTATAGTATCGTCATTGTCAAGTAACCAACGCAATTTAGCGGCCGAAAAATAGGTTGATAATGGTAATCCAGTCTTTTGTTTCAATTCTTCTTTTCTCTCTTCATCAATTGTCTTTTCCAAATGCAGAACAATTTCAGCAGTTCTCGTATCGGTCCATGTAATACCGTTACTCAAAGGCTTACCGGTCTTACGTGACCACACAATAGTAGTTTCTCTCATGTTAGCAATACCAATAGCTTTGACCTTATACTTGATTTTCAACTCTGGATTTTGATTGATTTTTCGCAAAGTAATCAAACAGGCTACCAAACACTGCACAGCATTGGCCAATATATGAACTGGCATACATTCAACCCATCCGGGTTGTGGAAATCTCAACGTAGGTCCAACACTTGCAGCATTATTTTCAATCTCAATATCATCTGTTATGGAGATAGCAATACCTTCAGCAGTGAAAATAGGTTGATTATGTCTCATAAGGGACGATCTTCTTCTAAACTGTTCTTTATTCTCAGATTCCGCCGGAGCCTCCGAGGCGGTAGTGGAATATTCGATTTGATGTTTGGCCACTTCAACACCTTGTTGACTAAACAAAATAGCTCTTGCTGAAGTAGTACCTATATCAATCGTGGCAACAAGAGGCTGCGACGGAGCATTACTTTGACGACGTGGCATGTTATTTTCTTATAATGGGGTATCTTTTAATGAATATATATTTTTTTTTTCTATGAATTCGACAATCTATATTGGAAATTTTCTAGGCGATTCGCAAAAATATAGATATGGGGAAACTTTCCGTTCTTGATACCGAGCTAGATTTGAAATTTTTTATCGAGCAAGCCTATAAGTAAATTTAAAAAAGCTTTCTTGCTTTTAACGTGAACAATATATCCTAATGCTTTAATGGATTTATGAATCTTATATAATTTTTCACTTAATGGGCAAAATAATTTCGACGTTGTTGCTATTGGCTATGAAAATCTTCGGGTGTTCTGGTGGGGGCTATGTGCGGGTAATTTCAGATTCTGTCTGATAAAGTTGCAGCACCACGGTATAAGCAAATAGTTTAGTAGAGTAGATCTGTTCAGTTTATCTATAACTGAATCTATCTCAACATATTTACGTTCTCGCTTCATATTTAAAGTTTACTTTATGTACCAAGAGATGGTCTTTGAACCCTCACCTCATCTTTCGATACTAATAGATTGAGGGCATGAACGAAGCAGTGCAGTCATTCGTTAATGCTTGCTTTTTGACGTAATTATGCGAGAAGAATTTTATTCGCAGCAATAAATCTATAGAATTAAAAGAAGGCTGGAATTACGTACTGACGAGAACTGGAATTAACAGCAGCTTGTCTAATCATATTGCAAACTTGTATTTTGAGTTTATTCGTTGATAACACACATAATGAGAGCAAAAATGAAACAGTTCCAGATTACGAGGATGTGCACACATGAAAAATTAAGACGAGATTGATTATTTTAATGGGTATACCGAGGAAATTGGATATGTGGTATATTATTCACACTGAGGCTTGATATGCTTTTAATATAAGATAGTCAGTACTTGACTGGGATGCACTGATGAGATGAATAGTGCCTTCATAAATTGGGATATGGGTATAGCCATTTTTCATACTATTATGATGATCGCATTTGGCAATTAGCAAGCAAAATACTGAGAACTATCAATAATATTGAAATCTGAAACTTGAATATATGCAATCCAAATTAGAAATTAAACAGACGCATGTATTGTAAGAGTTGAAATAGGTAACGGGAAAATCTGTTACTGTGCGACTAACGGAAATTTTGACTAGTAATTGCAAAGTGTACATATTGATTAAATATAAATAAGATGAAATGTATTGAATCAAGTAGTCGGGTATCAGAAATGAACTTGTTTCTTTAATTGCAACACATTAAAAACATTATGCAATATTTGAAGATATTCTTGCTCCTTTCGATTTTTTTCACCTTTGTTCAGCCTATAGTTCTTAAAGACCGAATGATTCGCATCCCTAGGCGGGAATTTGTTAGAAGAAATGGTAATGTACCTATCAGATTTGGAAAGAGGCAGAGTAATTGTAAACCGAAGAGCTTAAGCAAGACGGTTTCATCGACCTCTTCAGATTGGAGTGATCAATTTACTCAGAATCCGAGCCATGAAACAACTACATAATTGTTAAACCATTTGATGATGATCATTTATAAAAATATATAATTTTGTAGTCAATATTTCAAATAAATACTTTTTGGTTGCAGAAATTACGAAGCTATTCTATACTTCATCACCATCTTTATAATGCTTGCCTTTAACAAATTCTAATCCCTCCCCTTCATAACTAACTAATCCACTCACTTCAACTAAACCGCCATCGACTAGACCACCATTTTCAATGACCCATTTAGTTCCTAACTTGAGGTATGCTTCTCTACATGTGGTTGGAGTATCATTTTTAGCTCCATCGGCGTTTTTCAAGGGAGAGAACTCACTTGATCTATCGACCTCTAAACAACCAAATTTGGATAATTCGACAGATGGGAAAACATCAAAAATGAATTGTTCTAACTTAATACCATTTGGTTCAGTTGGTTTGACAAACTCCCCATCTTCATTCAAGGACGGAATCTTTTTCTTAGCAATATGAAATGGTAAAAATTCTTGCGATGAAATCCATTTCGGAATCATTCTCTTCAATAAATCAACAGAGTAATAATGATTCACAATATTAGCAGCTCTCAAGAATAATTTCAGTGAATCATTTGGTTCAGTCTTGTTAGCCAATTCAGAAGATATTTCAGAATATTCAATAACGCATGGTTTATTCTTATCCTCGTCAAGAACAATTAAACCAACACTTTCGTTAGAATCTCTTTTTCTAACAACTTTTGTTGCTAGCTCGAATTTTCTATCGATTGCAAAACCTAGGAAAGTTGGGTCAGCCACCTTAACAAGTGAATTATCAACACAATACATATGAATGTGCTTAATTCCCTTCTTTTCAAAGTCTTCTAATATACCATTTATTGCGATAGCTTTATAGAGACCTCCATTTCCATCTGGAGATTCGCAGTACTTGTTTTTGGAATTCAATAAGATCTTCGATCCGTCCAAATTAAAGCATGGTAAAGTTCCTTGGTTGAAAAATAATATTTGACTCTTGTTCAATCCAAACCAATTATTCTGCTCAAAGAATCTTTCCGTTGGTGATCTGGTTGGACCACTAGTCATAATATACCAATACAAGGTAGGATTAGAGCCAGGAGAATAAGCCTTAGCTAATGACTGGATCTTCAATATCTTTTCTGCTTGAATTTGAAACAAAGAACGTCCAGAAGGCAAATTAACGTTGTAACAACCTTTTGGATCTGAGGATCCCAACCTCGTTCCTTGACCTCCTGCCATCAAAAGCACACCAACCTCATTGTTTGCAATAGCTTTCAAACCTAAGTTTGACCATTGGTTTCTAAGATCCTTGTCGGCTTCTAAAATAGATGCACAACATTCTTGTGGTAATTGCGTATAGTTTTTAGATGACACGTTGGAGGACGAAAATTTAATGGCGTCTTGAACTGTAGACACTAATTCTGAAGGATCAGCAATTCTAGATAACTGACTTTCAAATTCGGACTGTTCATCTTTAGATAAAGACTCGAAGTACTTTAATAGATGTTCTTGGCCCGCTTTCTTAAATGATTCAATAACTGATTCAGACATGCTGATCTAAACGCAATTTCTTTTTTATACTAGATTAATTTAAGAAGGTAACTAATGAAAACTCCTTTTGTTTATTAGAGTTTTAACAAGACTTTTCACGTTTTATATAACAATTAGCTTTTGAAACTTGAAATTCAGCATTCGAATAAGTCACAGCAGTACTAAGAAAATTCGCACCAAAAAGCTTCTATTTATGTTTCTATAAATATGAATTAGGAAATATTATCTTATCTAGTAAAATATATGAAAAATGCAAATTACAATTTATTGGCTCATGAATTATCAATTTATTAGTTTATATAGGTGCCATTAAAGGGTATAATAATATATGTTCGTATAGACTAGACAAATAAAGCAAAAGCAGCACCCATAGCAACAGTCAAGATGAAGGTGCTATTAATTAAAACATTAGCGTTAGAAGATTTAGTAGAAGAAGAATCTGAGCTTGAGCCAGAGCTTGAACCAGAATCGGTAGATGAAGAAGAAGAGGTAGAGGATCCTTTCTTAGAACTTGATGACTTCTTCTTTGGAGCAGAACATGTAGGACTTTTACCACCCTTAACAACTTTCTTAAGCTTCTTCTTAAATGCAGAACAGTCGAATTCATCAGACTTAGTTTCAAAAGTGAAAGTACCATCGACTTTCTTCAATTTAGGTAAAGTGAAGTTAGCGATATTTCCTTCAATATTAACAGCACCTTCAACGGTGGCTAATTTAGAGAAAGAATCTTCCATGTCCTCTAAATCTGTGTTGTTGAACATTCTGAATTCACCACCAATAGTAGTCAACTTATCAGCAGAGATTTCAGTCAAATCGTTGTTAGCGAAAATTTGTAAAGAACCACCAACTTCTTTCAAGCTCTTGAATTCAACAGATTCAAAAGTATTGTAGGCAAGATTAAAGGTACCATTGACCTTTGTTAAATTGCTAGCAGAGAAATCAGCAACATCTTGAATAGTTAAGTTAGAAGCCCAAATTAATTGGTCCAATTTAACTTCACATTCATCACTGTTAAAACTCAAAACCAAGCTGTCCTTAACAGATTCTAATGAAGACAAATCGATCGACGAGATATTCTTGTTGTTATCAACGTCTAAAGAGCCAACGGTATCATAATTAGTTAAACCTTCCAACGAAGATAAAGCAGTGTCTGAAATTTTAATAGAACCAGCATCAGAGATACCCTTGTTCAAGTTCAATATAGCAAATGATGGTAAAGAAATTAAAGATAATTCCTCGGCCTTGCTCAATGAAGTTAAATCAAGAGAATGTAATTGGGTATAAGCTTGGACTGTCAAAGAACCACTGATTTCACTCAACTGGTTAAGATTAACATCAGTAACAGATGAAGAATTGAACAACTTTAAGTCACCTTTGATTTTCTCGACACTGCTGAAGTCAAGACTAGTAATTTCATCACCAGTGATGTCGATTTTACCATCTAAAGTTGGACAAGAATTCAATTGTGAAGCAGCACTAGCTGCAGTAATAGTAGTTGAGAATGAACAAGAGTCCTTTGCTTGAACACCAGACAAGCTAAGGCATGTAGCTAAAGTAAATAATACTGTTTTGAATTGCATTGTACGTTCACACCAAATATTTAAACGAATGTAGTAGCTTGGTGCAGTTATAAAACAATATATTAGATTAGTTGAAAAGAAAAACCAGCAATGAATCTATCATTTTAAATTTATTTGACACTTCCGGATTCTCCAATAATTTATAAAAAAACAGATTGGTACAGCACTTACACTTCGATAATGTATACACAAAGGAATAGATGAAATTGTATGTACGAATACCACTGGTTCTTAATACTCACCATATCTACGTGAAAATTTTTACCGATAGGGTATCAAAATAGGACTAAAATACAGAGCTCAAACTATTTGACAAAGTATGCATATTTTCGAACAATCATAAGTACGTGGAGTATACAATCTAGAAGTTATGTTGACTCGACAATCCGGTATGTTTGTTTATTTTGGTTAATATTATTAACGCATCCTCGTGTAACTTATACCTGAGAACTAAGCAAATTTTTCAGAAGCGCGTTTTCGCCAACCTGACGCAAGTATCGGCATGGAAGGGATATGTCTAGCTTATGTATAACGTAGGTAATGTAGTAATCACCTTACTTCTATATAACCAGAAATCTATGTCTATGTTAATATATACATTTAGCAACCGAAGTTTAGAAATAAAACACTGTCGAAACTGTCTATAGAGCAACAAACTTAGCTCTAAGAGGGGCGCAGTTGTGGAACAAATCTACAATAAGCTTCCAATTTGACATTTTTCGCATTCAATGTAGCAACTCGTTTATGAGCACTTGCTCCCCGAAAATAAGGGGGCAGTGATGGGAAGTTTGTCGATATGAACAAAGACGCCACACGATATGAGACTCGCGACGGGGCTCGTGCGATACAATGTGATATTTTTAATGTTCGATACTGACAGAATAATTAATCAAATGACAACTTTTTGCAAATATTAATTTTGAGCCATTCTCATGTTGGCTTGAGAAAAAAGCATCCTAGAAGTGAACTGCTACTAATATAGTAGTTTTCAAATATTAGTAAATAAACACCATCACGGTAAAAAATAAGGTTACAAGAGTTTTTTAAATCAATTATTGATTACTTACCTCAGTATTTTGCTGTCTAGTCGAGAGTAATGCAGACATTGTAGCATCGCGCGAGGCTGAATTCGAGTCTTAGTATCTGCGAAACTTCCATTTTGCATCTATCATATAACTTATATTCCATCGCTAATCGATTAGCTTTGATGTATTTTTCATTTTGTAATACATATATCAATTGTAACTCTTCTTAGGTATGCAATTGTTCATTGAAAGTAGTATAATATTATAAAGTATATTTATCTTGGAGCATTCTCAGGAATAAATTCATAGTATTTTAAACTTGTCTTACAAGTTTTCTAATTTTTTGCGATTCTACATAGTTTTCAAATTTATGTTGAAAGTACTATAAATATCAATAATCATCATTTTCCTAATTAAATTACATTGAACTAGCGTATATTTACCTTTATAAATCCTATGTGCTATAGAAACATCATAGTATTGATGGTTTATTTGCAGCATTTGGTTATATTTGATCCTGTATATAAACATTTTCAAGATTTTTTACCACATTCGTACTAAAGGTAAATAAACAACTAATTTTCGAATGTAGTAAAAGAAAACAAAGATTGATTGTATGATCATTAAGAGAAGTATAGATACTCAATCAACATCTCATCTTTATCATGTATACTTACAGTTACAAGACTGAAGGGTCGAAAGAAATAGTGAACGGCATGACTTCTTCATCAGGCAATGATATCTTTAAACATGAAAATGGTACGTATAATAAGGCGGTTTTTTAAACAATTCAGTTGATATTCGTGACAGGATTGATAACTAAAACCTAAAACTGAGAAGATGATTATTAACATCAATACAGAATCTGTGGATTTGTTATTAAAAGAAATGAATCAATACTCTAATACTCTTGACGCGTTAGAGCTAACAGACGGTAAGGAACCGACTTCAATCAATAGTTCCCCGGTTAAACCCTTGAGTTTTCCCAAACAGAACTCAGCCAGCCATAATTCAAACATAAACCTGGGTGCTTCAAATTCGGATTTAACTAACAAAGAATTCAATTCTAGTTCTGATACATGCATAAGTGAATCAGAATCTCCAAGATCTATCAACGAAAACAAGAGTAATACTAATAATTCCTTTGACCGCAATTTCAGCTTTGACGATTCAGAGCAAATTAATAAGACGATACAAACTAAAATCAAGTTAGAAGATGAAGAATTTTCTTTTATAGCACAAACTCCTATGACTTCTACTATCAATTTGAATAACCCCAGCAAAGAGGATGAAACAACTTTGAACTATAATAACTCATCGCCAAATAAATCAATAATGAAGAAAACTGATTCTTCGTCTCCTTCAAGAAAGAATGTTGTATTTACAAACTCAACACCTGAAATACATCATTATCCAGCGAATAAATCCAACATAACTACCACTTCAAATGAAGAAAGTGTTGACCAATTGCCTCATGAATGGAATGAGCTTCCCAAGGAAACATCCCAATCTTCAGATGAGGATAACCAGATACCCCCTGTACCTCCTGTTCACAGAACTGATACGTTTTCTTCGCTTTTGCAGGATGATAATAATAACGAAGATATGGATAGAGACACCTTAAATGAATTAAAGTTGCAGCACCAGAATTTTAGTAATTTATCGTTAAATGAAAAGCTTGATGTCTTCTTATCAAATAAACACATGAAAACAGAAGAATTAGACGATCATTTGACTAACTTGGATAATGCAGTTAAAAATAAGACAGGGACAAACATTCACTTCTTGTCATTGGATTTGAAGAAACAAGAACAAAATGAAGTAGAGAATCCATTAAACTCATTGATGAAATCATCAGAAGTTAAACTAAGATCAGCCGGTTCTTCCCAATCATCTTTGCAGTCGTTGGTGGATAACAATCGATACTTAGAATCAAATGGACACCAGTTTGTCCCCAACAAGGGAATTGAACTTAATGATGGTATCAAAGGGTTTTCTAATCATATGGTTGAGGCATTAATACCCACAGACCACAATGAAATTGAGCGGGAAGGAGAGGAAGAAGAAGAAGAAATCGGCTTAATGATGAAAACACCATCAAACAGTCGTATAAATGAATTGAGACAGTCAGAAATAAACGATTCAGAAAACGAAGAGTTCCATGATTCATTTGACACCAACACAGAACAATCCATTATGAATTTATTGAAAAGTGCATCAAATTCTGATTTGAACAAGCCAACTTTCCTGGTCCCATCAGGAAGTGTGTTGATAAAACAAGAAGAAGAAGAAGAAGAAGGAAAAGCAGAAGGTAAAGGATTTGTCAAAGATGAACCCAGAGATTTCAGTGGGAATGGAGATGTGTTATTTTCAGATGATGAACAACATCATTTAATTAAGTCTGAATTTATACGAGATGATGGGCTTAAAAAAGAATCTGATATTAATTATCATGAGTATGAGGCAACTTCAAAAATTGAATCGGTTTCAGGCTATGGTAGAACACACAAAGATATAAGGTTAATTAAATCAGACTCGAATAATATCCAAGAAGTTAAAGAAAAGGAGTTAGATAATGACAATATACCGAAACTGACTGATGAGATGTCAGCTGATGATACATCAGAAGTCACGGATATAGCCAATAAATTCTCCATCAGAGATCATATAGATAGCGATTGGAAATTGGAAGATAGTAATGATGGTGATAGGGAGGATAATGATGATTATACTAACAATGAGTTGACAACGGTGAATGATGACAGATTTGAAAACAACAATAAAGGAGCAGGGGTTTATTCAAATAACATCAAAGGTGAAAACTTGCTAGATGTGAACTTATCGCCCAATATTTCGGTTAATTCACAAGAATTTAAGGATGCATCTGACCATTTTATTGGTAAGACATTGGCTCCACGTAGTGTTGATGAAGCAATTGATGCGACTCACCCACCAGTTCCACTGAAGGACACAAGTCAAACAAATAGAGAATCAGATAGACTGGAAGATTATGACGAGAATGTTCTAGCCAACTCTTCTAACATAGCACCTCCTGGAGAGATTACATTGCCACAAGTCGAAGCAAACAATTATTCTTCATTTGATGACATAACGAAGAATCTTGAAAGATCCAATAATTCATATGAAGAATCATTATCTGCAGAAAATGATGCAGATAACAAACCCCTCAACTTCATCTCAATCTGGCATTCACAAGAAAGACAGAAGAAGCCGTATAATACTCATACCAATAACCATATTTCGTCTTTGACGTATGATGTTAACAAACTATCAGAAAACGATTCAAGTAGTAAAGTCAAATTCCTTTCCTCATTGCAGCCTAAGAAGTTTAAAGAAGTCAATGTTATGTCTAGAAGAGTAGTTAGTCCCGGATTTGAAGACCTCCACGTTTCTGGATTTCTACCAGAACTATCAGAGGATTCAGGCTTTGGAAGCCAATTAAAGCTTTTTAAATCTGGATACAATACATCTGGTATGAGTAACTATTCACAAGTTGCTGAAAGTAAAGGTCAGAATTATACCCCTTTGAATACAAGAAATGTCTTGTCTAATCTTGACAATAACCCAAATGTGGTTGAACCACCTAAGGTTGGAAATAACTGGAACAATAATATGCTGAAACAAGAGTTCAAAGTTAACCGGTCTCTCAAACCTGAAGCGGATGCAAGTAAAACCTTGAAGCCAGAGGATTCACAGTCTCATACAAAACAATCGAAATTTAGAGTACCATCATTTGAAATAAAGAGAACAAATTCAACATTATCCCCAAGAAACCAGTATGATGAAATATTCGAAGATGTCATAAAGGAACCTCCTACTATCAAAAGTCATGGCATGAAGACATTACCCAGCATGGATCGTGATGATGTGAAGCGGATATTGGCAACTAAAAGAGTTATAAGTCAGGACGAATACTCCAAAGTTAAATTGGTTGGTAATAGTAAAAAGAATTCTATCGTTAATGAGCCGAATGACAAATACGACGATCTTCAACAACATGCATCCATTTGCGACGTCTCTACTGAATCAAGTCCTGTTCTCGATAAAAAAGTTTTACCTCATTTAGCAAATGAGCTATTAAGGATCCCTTCTGCTCTTTTATCAAAAGATCAGCTTTTCAATGAATTTGGCTTTCCCCCAAAGACTTCCGATATAGTTAATAATTCACAGTCTCCATCTAGAACTACCTCCGTTATTCATAATAAGGAAGGTGCTTCTCCTTTGGTAGACGATGAGAAATCAAAACCTTTTGCAAATGGTATGGGTGATCAAGACCAAAAATTAGAACAATTGCCAGAGGCCAAAATGACACCAAATGATAATGATATTTCACCTGTGAAAGCTTATCAGGCAACTGCAAGCCCAGAGAGTATGTCACCCAGAAAAAGATCGTCACCAATTAAAATTGGTTCTCCTATTAAATTAGTCAAGAAAAATTCAACTTTTACAGCCAAATCTTCTTCATCGCCTTCGAAAACGAATGAGAAAGAAAACGAGAATGATTCTTTTGTTGAAAAGGGGTTGGTAAACAACAAATTAAGAGATTCACCAAAGAAGAGTAAAACGGAAACCACAGAACATAATTATAAGCCTAGTACTGTTTCAGTTCCATCTTTCTATTCTAATGATACTTTGAATTCTAAGCCTTTAAGCACGGTAAATAAGGATTATCACACTGCGTGGCAACAACAAAAACAACAAAAGCAACTACAAGAACAGGAACAACCACAACCACAAACTGAGCCTCAAATAGATACAAAAGATTCATTTGTTGGATTACAAGAAAGGGGAAGATTATTTTTGAGAGTCATTGGATTGAAGAATATTGATTTGCCTGATATTAATGAACATCACGCAGATTTCTCTATTACTTTG
The DNA here is from genome assembly GCA_003708965.2 of Debaryomyces subglobosus. Lineage (NCBI taxonomy): Eukaryota > Fungi > Ascomycota > Pichiomycetes > Serinales > Debaryomycetaceae > Debaryomyces > Debaryomyces subglobosus. The sequence goes on along the minus strand of PPOW02000019.1, from coordinate 54,613 downwards.
GATAACGGTGTTCATTGTATTAAAACTTCCAACTATAAAATGGATTCCCATAATACCTTAATAAACAAGGAATTCGAGTTGACTGTTGGCAACTCTTTGGAATTTATTCTCACAATGAAAGCTAACTATGAAAAATCCAGAGGAAAGCTAGTTGAGGTCAAAGAAAGAAGGGTTGTGAAGTCAAAAAATAGGATTAGTCGTCTTTTTGGATCCAAGGATATTATAACTACAACGAAGTTTGTTCCTCAAAATGTTAAGGATACTTGGTCTAATAAGATTGCACAGGATGGTTCATTTGCAAGGTGTTACGTTGATTTAGACCAATACGAAAGTAAGATCACTGGTGAAGCATGCAATTTTAATATTACTTGTTTTAATGAGTGGGAAACAGTTCCTGGAAAGGATAATGGACCTAATACAAGATGTCAGCCATACAGAATTGGACAACTTGAAGTCAAAATGTTGTTTGTTCCACGAACTAATAATCAAGAAATTTTGCCTACAAGTATCAAATCTGCATATGAGTGTATCGAAGATTTGCAACAAGAATCAAACTTGACCCATGAAGGATACTTGCATCAAGAAGGTGGTGACTGTGAAATATTGAAAAAGAGATATTTCAAATTGCAAGGTACATCATTAGTTGCTCATAGTGAATTCTCACACAAAACTAGGGCCAAGATTAACCTTTCAAAGATCGTTGATGTGATTTATGTTGACGAAACAGATATCAACAAATCGTCCGCTAATTATAGAAACTTTAGTGATGTTATTTTAGTGGCTCACTCATTTAAGATCAAGTTTGCTAACGGAGAAGTGATTGACTTTGGAGCACCAAACAGGAATGAGAAGTTTGAATGGGTTGCAATTTTGGAAAAGATTGTCTATCGTAATAAATTTCGCCGCCAGCCTTGGGTTAAATTAATGATAGAGGAAGCTGGTGAAAAGAAGCAATCTAACGAGCGTTCTCGTACAAAAAAGATTTTTTAATTATATGTTTATTTAGAACTGCATTTCGGATATTTTGTTTATATATAAATATAATAAATATACTAAAAATTTAAACTTTGATAATGATATATATTTAATTCTATACTAGTAAATTTGATTTCAATTTCAATCTCATCACGTGACAATTATAGATGTTTTTCAAGTATCAAATTGGAGGGAAAGTAAGAATGGTGATTCTTAGTTATTTCAAGTATATTTAACAGAATCAAATGGCTGGGAAACACTCTGACGACGAGGATGCATACCTTTACGGGTCTGACGATGATAATGAGCAACCAGTTTCTAAAAAACAGAAGATAACGGAATCGAGCGAAGAGGCTCAAGAAAAATTATCAAAGACAAAGCAAAGCGAAGCAGAACTGAAGGATGGTGATGAGAATAACAGCGATGAAGACGAAGATAATGATTCTGAAGTAGAATCTGATTCAGATGATGACATAGAATTTGTTATAGGTGAAAGCGCACCAAAAAGTGGACAGACTATAACGACATCAGGCCCTCAAAATGATACAATTGACGCTGTCACTGATATAGATGGTGGTGATAAAAATGCTACAACTACAATTGTTTCTAATCAAGCAGACAAAGGATCTAGCATTGATATAAATTCTGTGGCACAATTGGATGGTAAACCTCTCACACAAGTAGATTTAGAGAAACTCAAAGATAAACCATGGAGATTTCCGGGGGCAGATATATCAGATTATTTTAATTATGGATTTGATGAATTTACATGGACAGCTTACTGTTGCAAGCAGGATAAATTAAGAGGTGAATTTAATCCACAAAAATTGATGGCCCAATTAATGAGTGGTGGTGCTGGGCCACCACCTATGCCACCTAGCAAGAATGGCTCTAACAATACTCCTTCTAACAAACCTAACAGTATGCTGCCTCCAATGGGTATGCCGCCAGGTATGCCAATGATGCCTCCTGGTATGCCAATGATGCCAGGTATGCCAGGAATGCCAGGAATGCCTAACATGCCAAATATGCCTAACATGCCGAACATGCCTAATATGCCAAATATGCCAAATATGCCCAATATGCCTAATATGCCAAATATGCCAAACTTCATGAATAATAACAGGCCCGGTCAAGTACCGAATTTTGGAATTCCTCCACCACCACCCCCTCAAAATAGACGTTAGGTTAGTATGTAAACAATTACAATGAATAAATAAACAAAAAACTTAAGTGTATTAACTATATATACGATATTATGTATTGAATATGCCATAAAACGAACATGATAAATGAAGGAAAAGAAATTATTCATCGTCACTTTCTTCATCAGCTTCTTGAAGCCATTTAAGGAATGGTTTAGCTGCTTTACGAACTTTCTTTGAAATATCCTTTGGTACATATTTCTTAGAGACCTTAGAACCCCAAGCAGTAATAACTTCTTCACTAATTAAGTCTTTGTCATAGACAGTGACCAAAATCTTTGGAACGGCAGGAATTAAGGCTTGATTTTCTAATCCCAAATATCTTTCTAAACCACCCAAGAAGGCCTTTTCGAAGTCAGCATCATGGTCAATTAATTTAGCTAATAAACCTAAATGTTCTTCAATCTGTTCGATTATATCATCATCAAATAATGTCTGAGCTAAAACTTGAATAGTTTCAGGATCCTCAAGAATGTCTAATTCGACGATTTTCTTATAAATATCAATGTCACTTGGCAAGTCGTCTTTTGAGTCCTTAGATTCATCCAATAACCATTCCCCAAACTGATTGAATTTTTCTTGGTTTTCATTTAAGGTCAAACCTTCTAATTCTCTAGCTCTTGCTTCAATCGCCTCCTTTGACATGTCAACAGCCCAGTCATCATCAGCAACTTCAATGGTTTCATTAGCTAACGCAGCTGCTTCAGCATTGATTTTTTTAGTTAAGACATCATCATCATCATTTTGTTCACCAGCTGGCTTTTGATTAGCAACTTGTCCTGATGCAATATCAGAAATAGATTTACCACCACCAACAACATTAGCAGTAGCAGTAGCAGACTTCTTACCCTTACCGCCCTTACCACTACCTGCTGGTGGATTCTTCAAAATATATGAGTATAACTTATGTCTTGGATCAATAATAGAAATATGACCACACGCCTTACAATCTCTTTGAAGTCTATCCTTTTCTTTAATTTGAATTTCAGTTTCTGGATTCTTACAACTTGCACATAAAACAAACTTATTAATGAATCCATCTAATGAATCTTGTAATTCGCTTGCATCATGACTACCATTAATTAAACAACGTTCTGTGTTAGTTTGAGCACCCAATTCATAACCGAAATATTTAATAACGTAATCTGGAGATCTACCCAATGCTCTGGCAACTTCTGCCACGTTAACTATGACAGTTTTAATACCATTACCTCTACCTTCAACCTTTGATTGAATCAAAGGCATCTTATAACGGTAGAACGGATCAGTGTTATCACGACAAATATTTACAAACGACATGTTGATTTATTCGGTATAGTATTAATATAGGAATGAATTACTAAGTGAAATAAGTTTACCGTTGTTCTATAGCTTCAATGTTGGTGATATTGATTACTGATGAAATTTTTTTGATTAAACATTTTGTGCATCCAAATGCACGTGATCCATACATTTTATAAGATATATTCTAATACTATCTACCAAGGAAGTATTCGGAGGATAATGGTCTCGATGATTCGTTGAATGATAATTCTAGACTTTATTGGCTGATATTTAAGTGTTATCAAAATTATTTCTATTAATTATTTAGATTCTAGACTAGGAAAAGCGTTAGCTTTTGATAGCACCATACACCTGTTAGCGTGGGAGAGATAACCCTTTATCTTCCCATTACTTATAAGATTTGCCAAAATGCACTCAACTGAATCCAAACTGTATGCGAAGTTAGAAGAATCATTATATTTATGTTTTGTTGAAAATTCTAGAGCCAATTGAATAGCACTTAACGGTACAATATGTGATTTAGCTTCTGAGTTAAGAGAATTAATTATTGCGACGGTCTTTTTAACAAGCTTTAAATAGCATAAAGATTTCATCATCTCAAATAAAAGATAAAGATGCTTCTTTAATAATATTAATTGGTATTTCGTTAAAGCTTCATCGAATTTTTTCAAGTTACCATTCTTTATGGCATCAAACAAATTATCCTTATATATGAACTTTAACTTTGGAAATTTCTCCCACACGTCGTTTGATGGAGATAAACGTTTATTATAAAGCTTGAGTGGCAACAAAATAATCAATATTTTCTCTGTTTGATTTTTCACATTTTTGGGATCTGAATAGCAAGACAAAATCTCCATTGCTTTTACTAATTTCTCTTCACTAGTAGAGAAATCTGCATCATCAAGCGAAAGCAATGCACTATAATACAAGTAGGTTACTGCGTACCTTTTTGAGGAACCGGCTCCGTTCAATTTGGGTAAGTTGAATCTCGTACCTTTTAAGGCCTTTTCAACTGACTTCGCCAACTCTAACTTACCTAGCTTGAAGTAAATCTTAATGAGGCTTCCTAAGAAAAAGTAAATATCTACCCTTTTCGATTGAGTCAAATCAAGATTTTTATCATTTAGTGATAACTTAAACAGCCCATTAATAGTAGCAGCTAGGCGCTCTAACGAGGAAGATGAGGTACCATACTCGTTGTTTTCCAAATTAGAAAGCTCTATTTGTTCTTCCTCCGGAAAATTCTTCAGCCTTACCTGGTAAACGCTTATTAATTCAGTACATGCATTGATAAGCGGTTTATTGATCCAATTAGTTTGTGTGTCTGCAGCTCTGTTCAAATTGTTCACCATTTCATTCAAATCAAAAAAAGATGCATTGATATTATTTGCAATATAAACCGATTTCATCAACTTCAAATAACTCCGTATAACATTACGGAACTTTTCTGGGATAGGATAGAGATCGAAATCATTGGGCTCTGGGAAATGGGCTCTGATAGTACCCTCATTAATCCCAGGATTAATGGTTATGCAAGTCCTGAACTTTTGTGAGTCCTCCGAATTCACCAGCAAACAAACCTTCTGGATATAGTCCGATAACGGTGTATTCATTATTGTCCTCCTAAGCGCCCGATAAACTACACTTGCATCGAGGTGCTCTATGTAACTATTCATATGCCTTAAATCCTATATCACGATACTGCATATAGATTTCAATGCCACAAAACCCCGAAAAACGTTATTCTTACACGTTTAACGTCGATCTTAAGGAGCAATGATAACATGATAAGGACGTGGGCACCATGTTTATGTTCACAGACTTTAAACTATTGTAATTCTTGGCTGAATTAACTTACAGTGCCAGTTATGTAGGCCTGACCAGGATTGAAATAGGAGTAGCTCGTCTTGCAAAATAATCGTGTTGATTACATAAGCATATGAAAAACTCGCTAAATCACTAACAAGTGCAGTTAATGGTTAACGAACTAGTCAAAGTCAATTCGTAGGAAACCAGTTAAGTGATAGTTTATGGAATTTTAAGAAAATATAAGCAAAAAATAGAGAGATAATTATTCATACCAAATAAAACCAAATAACTACGAGCAAACTTGAGGATGAATAGTAATTTTAATAACGGTACTAATCCTTCATCTCCACCTCCTTCGATAAGTCTCACGCCATCCAATTCTTGTAAAAATACAGGAAAACCAAGGAGCAGATCAGGGACATTGCCATCGTCGTTTTTGAGTGCAGGTGGGGCTATGAACAATACGGGATCGCTGTTGGAAGAAAATGGCCCAATGGCCAATTCAACCGGTTCGTTGGCAAATAGCTACAACTCGGAATCGTTGTGTTTGCCAACTATGGACTCTATTTCTCTTGCAGTTTCATCATCTCCAAACACACAAGCGGTAGACATTCCGAATGGAGGAAATAGCAACTCAAGAAGAATGAGATCAGGGTCATTGTTTTCGACGAATTCAATCTGGAATGATGATGCATTATCGCTTCATTCACCATCGCTTCATTCACCATCGCAAAATGGCACGAGCATGCTAGATACATTTGACCTTAACAATACTGCTAATACGAATAATAAAAGTAATGTTAATGATACTAGCAGCACCAATAGCAATAATAGTTTCATAAGCCCGGTACTTAATGCACAAAACTCCACGGTTCCACATCATGGTAATACTAATCTGTCAAGCACACCTACATCGGCCAATAATAGCGTGAATATGAATACTACTAGCAATCAGAGGTATAGATCATATACGACAACAGCAGCTATTCCAAACGTTAGCTCATCTTCAATATCTTTATCGAATAATTCTTATTCGATTGATCCAATGAACTCAAGCATGGTGAGTAGTTCCCCGTTTGCTAGTTCTAATAAGGCAAATGACATAAATGCATTGTTGGACAATTTGATGATCAATATGAATAGTAATAATAATTCGAGTAATACGAGACACAGATCTCAAACTTATTCGGGTACCACTCCTGTTTTACCGGAATCTAGCCTTCAACAACAGTTACCATCTCAACAACAGCATCAGGAACAGCTATTAGCACAAAACTTATTCCAGCAGAACTCCCTGCATCATCCAAGTCATGCTTTGGGCCAAAAGCCTTTGTTACAAGATGACTTTGTTTTGTCTCAATTAGTGATCACGACTTCCTTTGAGAATCCAAAGTTGGGTCCAACTATGTGTATTTTGTTTGATAATTTACCCCAGTTTATTGACTCGGTAAAATTATGGTCTATTTTGAATAATTCTTTGGGAAATAATAGATCATTGGGTAATATAAAGAGTGTGAGAATTTCTTCAACAAGTACTTCTAAATTAGCATTAATCGAATGTACTTCTGTTGACTTGGCAATGACATTGAAAGCTAATTTTAATCATTTAGAATTGGTTCCAGGAGTTGTTTTATATGTAGCATTTGCAAAATTTGCTGAAAAAGCAAATGGGAATGCAAATAATAATGAGGCTTCATATGCGAATGGAAACTCTAATACAGCGGCTCCATTGCAACCAGCACCACAAAAAAATGGTGGTGTACGCTCAGTTTCTGAAGCTTCGAAGCCTTCACCTACCGATTTGTTGTCTATCCAAGATAATTTGATCGCAGTTATTAATAGATTATCAAGCTCTAGTAATGTTGTTGATTTGAATAAAATTGTATCCATCATTAACAAGTCAATTTCTTATCCGAATGAGAATTATCAAGATAATTTTGGTCCTTTACCTGATCCAATTCCATTACGTCAATTTGATTCTCCTAAGCTAAGAGAATTACGTAAAATTTTAGAAAATGGCGAACAGCTATCATCTCAGGTATCTGGAGCTAGCAACATATCAGATTCTGAAGAAAATGAAGCTTCAAATAAAGTTATGAATCAGTTGGAATTAGAAGATCTATGTTTAGCGATGTTAGATGAATTGCCAGAGCTATGCTATGATTATCTTGGTAATACTATAGTACAAAAGATTTTCACAGTAGTTGAATCTCCACTCATTAAGTTAATGATGGTCAAGGAAATTACTCCGTTTTTGACACAATTAAGTATTCATAAAAATGGGACTTGGGCAATCCAAAAGATTATTAATTTATGCAATGAAGACTATCAACAAAAGTATCTCATTGGTGCAAGCTTAAAACCCTACGCGGTTAAACTATTCAATGACCAATTTGGCAATTACGTGTTGCAGGGTTGTCTCAAATTTTATTCACCATTTAATGACTTCATGTTTGAGACAATGCTAGACAATTTCCTTGAAATTAGTTTTGGTAGGTTTGGTGCAAGATGCATTAGAACCATTTTGGAAACTGCAAATGAGAGTAATGTAATTTCTAATGAGCAAGTAATCCTAGTTGCTGGGTTGATTGTTGAGTTTGCTAACGAATTAGTTGTTAATAATAATGGTTCTTTATTAATTACATGGTTCTTGGACACATTCAGTGGTTGTGGAGCAAGTAAAGATAATAGATTTGAGTTATTAACAGAAAAATTTTTGCCCAATTTAGAAAGATTGTGTACTCACAAATTAGCCAATTTAACCATATTAAAGATATTGAATAACAGATCCGATCTCAATCTGAAGCAAATTATTATGGATTCAATCTTTGGTAAGTTTGAAGGATCTGAAGATGATTTTAATAGACCTCCTTCAAAATTATTAGAATCTATTCTTAGCGAGACCCAGGAAAATTCAGCAGGTCCGTTATTTGTGTATAAGATTTTATCCAATCCATTGATGTTAACGGTTAACGAAGAGAATGATTCTGATAAAAATGCTAAATACCAACAATTCATTATTCAACAAGTTAGAAGGATTCTATTAGAAGTAAACATAACTAATTTCCAGGCTTATAAAAAGTTGATGGACGAAGTTGGATTATCGACAACTAGATTGAATAGATCTACCTCCATAGGAAGCAGAAGGAATAAAAGAGGGGGTCGCGCAAATACCAACTCAAATAAAGTTCCACAGGCCCAATCCCAAATACCTCAGCAGCATATAATTAATCCTATGGGGTATTTAGTTGGACAAACTGTTCCAGTTCAAAATGCATCTGCTGGCCAGCATTATGGCTTAGCACCTCAAATTGCTCAACAACAACAGCAGCACTCCCGGCAGCAACAACAACAAGGTTATCATATGATGATGCCTCCTCAAATGATGATGTCCATGAATAACCAGTCTCAAGCAAATCTCAGCTCTCAACAACATGGAATTCAACCACAACATTTGAGTCAACAGCAACAGCATGATATGGCAGTTATGCAGCAATTGGAGCAATTATCTTTAAGCTCTGCAGCCTTAGGATATAATTCCAATCCAGGTACTCCTGGGGTGAATACTGGACAAAGAAACCTGTTTTTCTAAGGCGAATTATATAACATAGAACCGGTTCATTTAAAAGCGAGTAACGAATCCATCATCATTCAATTAAAATCATAACAATTTAAAAATAATTATCACTTAAAAAAATTATTTAATATTTCATTTCGTTCATTTTTCAGTATTGGGTTATTTATTTATATACATACAATTATCATCTTGTATAAATAATATTTAATATACTAATCTTTGGTATTCAACTTTACTTCATACTTAGGAATTCTTCTTCTGCAGATAATGTTAAATCCTGTATATTGCGTTATTATTCTTAATGGCGATAAATCGATTCACAATCACATATGTATTGATCATATCATATCATTAGATCGACATTAGCAAAAATAAAACTACAGCTTTAGTTTCTCTTTAAACTAGTCTTCAGTTAGCATAGAATCAAAGCAATATTAATTGTGGTGATTGCTGTTTGAATTCATAAGGATTCTGTTTAACTTGGTGTGAATTTACTTTTAAATTTACCGCCAGTATTCTAGTTAGTTTTTGATTCAATTATATCAGTTAAGAAAAGAAACAATCTTGAAGTGTATTTGATATCATTAGTTTGTTTTATCGAATTTCAATTATTATCAGACTGTCCCATAGAACGACTACTTAGTCCTATTTAATATTACTTAACCCTCATGAAAATGCGTTCTCCGAATAACATTATAGAAGATAATAATATATCACACAATACAAACAATAGCAACAGGAATTTACCTTCCTTTTCACAAATGCTAGCCCGGGGTAAGAATAATAACAACTACATTAGTAGTAATAACGATAGTAATAGCAGCAGTGTTAACCAAGAATTTGAATTTCAAATGGATAACGATTCGAGTAACGATTATAGGGAATTACGTAACTCAATAATCGAAAGGCGCCAGTCTTCTACCTCGAACCATAGAAATGAAATCCAAAGGTTGAATTACAAAAACTCACTTTTGTTGAATCTCCCCACTGAAATATTGTTGCAGATATTCCATCACCTTGATAGAAAGGAACTATATTCATTATTAACAGTTTGTCATGAATTTGCTGATTTGATAATTGAAATTCTTTGGTTCAGACCAAATATGCAAAACGATAGCTCTTTCAAGAAGATCAAGGCAATAATGGAAATTCCAAAAGAAGCAACCCACTGGGATTATCGATCATTTATTAAAAGGCTAAACTTATCATTTATGACTAAGCTTGTGGATGATGATGTATTGAACTTATTTGTTGGATGTCCTAAATTGGAAAGGCTTACTTTAGTTAATTGTACAAAATTGACTTCTATTCCCATAACTGCGGTTTTAAAAAACTGTGAAAAATTACAATCAATAGATTTAACTGGAGTAACAAGTATTCATGATGATATAATACTTGCCTTGGCGAATAATTGTCCACGCTTACAAGGCTTGTATGCTCCTGGATGTGGTAATGTCTCCGAAGATGCGATTCTTAAACTATTAAAATCTTGTCCTATGCTTAAAAGAGTTAAATTCAATGGTAGTACGAACATCACTGATAGAAGTATAGAAGTAATGCATGAAAATTGTAAATCATTAGTTGAAATTGATTTGCACAACTGTCCAAATGTTACTGATAAGTATTTGAAGTTGATTTTCCTCAATTTATCACAGTTACGAGAATTTCGGATAAGTAATGCAGCCGGTGTTACAGATAAATTATTCGAGATACTTCCTAGTGAATATTATCTAGAAAAGCTTAGAATAGTTGATATAACAGGTTGTAACGCTATAACTGATAAATTAATTGAGAAGCTTGTTATGTGTGCACCAAGATTGAGGAATGTTGTCTTATCAAAATGTATGCAAATAACCGATGCATCATTGAGAGCTTTATCTCAACTAGGGAGAAGTTTGCATTATATTCATTTAGGTCATTGTGGTCTAATCACAGATTTTGGAGTCGCATCATTAGTAAGGTCTTGTCATAGAATTCAATACATTGATTTAGCTTGTTGCTCCCAATTAACTGATTGGACATTGGTCGAATTGGCAAATTTACCTAAATTAAGGCGAATAGGGTTGGTCAAATGCAGCTTAATATCAGATAGCGGAATACTTGAATTGGTGAGACGTCGCGGAGAACAAGACTGCTTAGAAAGAGTTCATTTATCTTATTGTACAAATTTAACTATAGGACCTATCTATCTATTGTTGAAAAATTGTCCGAAGTTGACACATTTATCATTAACAGGTATTTCGGCATTTTTGAGGAGAGAGATCACACAATACTGCCGTGATCCACCGCCAGACTTCAATGAACAACAGAAAAATTCATTCTGCGTGTTTTCTGGACATGGAGTTAGCCAATTAAGAAATCATCTAAATCAAATAATGGAAGACAGGTCTTATCTAATTGACCATGGTGATATGCATGCATTATTCCACGAGAGAAGACGAAGATTTATGAATGGAGGCAATGATATGGATGACGAAGAAATGAACCTCTGGGTAAGACAACGTGGTTTAGGAGTGCTACAAGGCGGTGAAGTGGGAAACCCTGAAGTGGCCGAAATTAATAGAGAAATCTTCAGAGAATTAAACGAAGGTAATATGGGACCTGAAGAAATGAGAGAACACTTCCAAAGGTTAATTAGAAATCATCATCAGCAACGTTTACTCCAACGGCAAATGCAAGAACAGGATCTTCAATTACAACCAGATCAGCAAAACCAAGATCCTCAAAATGCTCCTCAAATAGAACAACCAGCAGTCTTCCCTAATGGCGATCAACTCATACAATTCGTTAATGGAGAAGGAGAAGATGACGATGACGTGGAAATGCAACCTGTTGATTTATTTCCTCGGGATAGAAATCCGCCTGCATAAAAATAATATACTATTCTTCCAGACTTATTCGGGTATGTCTCAACTATTTTAATTCTCATAGTTTCTCTACATAGTTCATTCGTCTTATTTAATCGCAAATTGACAAATATATAGTCTCCCTATGGAAACGTAATTCGTTATATAGATGATTTATATGATGAAAATCTTTAGTTTGTTCGACGAGGAACCAATAATTCAGGAATTCCAAGTTGGCCACAAATACCTATTAAATTCAGTTGATGGCTTTGTAATATATTCCTAATTCTTGTCAGAACTGCCATATTTTCATAACTCCGCAATTTGTAATGTAGATATGCGACAGTTTCATCAATTTTTGTGTTACTTGATCGAGAAAGGTTATGAATATATAATAATTTTTGGCTAATTTTAGGCTTATTTTTAGCTGCTGCTTTTGTCCTATCTATCTTTCTTACTTCTTTCTGATCGTACTCAATTATACTGTTGGTACAATGACCCCCCTTATTGTAAATATGAGTGCCAGACTCCTTTTCAGGTAGAGGGTCAGGGGTTGGATATGTGAGCATAATTGTTTTTTTTGCAGGTGAAAATATATTTCGATCCGTAATCAAGGAAACCTTTTTAGAAACAGTCGTATCAAGTTTAGCACTCTTATTCGTATCCAAAAAAGCAAAAGTGGTATTGTTCGCCTGAGTTAATGGGTCAGACAATCGATTGTTATAAGCCTTTTTAACTCCTCTTGGATAACTTGTATTTGCTTCAAACTTAAATATTACCCTAGGGTCAATCACGTTCTCTTTATCATAATTATCATAATTACCTATCAGCAGCAAATTGCCCTTATGATTATAATCAATCAACAATGGTTCAGTTACCCTATTCATTCCACTAGTATCACTGATAATATCTTTGAGAGGCTCCCCTAATAAATAATTTCCACCGTCTGCTAGTGGAAAAATTGAAGATGATTCTAATTTCTTTTCGACATCTTTCAATCTAAGAGGAAGCATGGTTCCTGTTACTGCATCATAAGTTTCATGTGAAGTATTTTGATCCTGAGATATAGCGGTATTATGAGAGGTTTTTTGCTTAAATATCTTAGGGTTATCGTAGAAATCCCTAGTGCTTTCTGTAACATGAAGAGAGGCATCAGGGTCATATTTTTTGCAACCAACATTTATTACCAGGTTTGCATCCCATATATTTACTGGCTTAGATAATTTTTGGGGAATGGAGCCTTCTTCGCATTCATTTCGAGGAACGCAACACTGTCGTTTATTCAATTCATGCGACAGCCCCAACGTTCGCTTGCAATATGATTCATCCCCGAACTCACTCCCAATAACCTCAAATCCAGGACCATCATAAAAGCTCCCAAAGAATACCTCTTCCCTATCTTCAATATTCAGGTTAAGTTCATAGCCTGGGCTCTTAAGAAAACTGATTCCAAAATGATGCTGCTTGCCTGGCGCCATTCGACACATTTTTGGTTGCGAATTTCTTCCTTCTGATTCATTAGTCCTCCAGCTGCCTGGATCTTCCAAAAAATCATCTTTCTCAGTCCCAAATATCATTAGTTCATCTATATCCGGTTCTGTATTACCTACATGCTATTAGTATTCGAAACCTTGCGTTTCTACTAAATTATCATTTAGCCGCCCAGTCACAAAGTTATCATACACATTGATTCTTCATCAGGATCTGATTTAATAAACTTCATAAAAGAATCATTATTAATATCTTCATCATCCATTATATCTAACATATCATTCTATGTCTATCACAACTCGAACTTGTTAAATTAATTAAGGTATATCTATAACCACCTAACTTGTAAACAATAAATATTGGTTCACAAAAAAGTATTAGGGTTTTACTCCTATAGAATGAGGGTTATCACGAGACCAATTGATTGGCATGATTCTGTCAATTTTTGTCGGTTCAATCATTAGTGAAAATTTTCAGATAAATTTTTATTGAGCATGGTACACGCCCACTTTAATGGGTGAGGTTTGGCCTCATTCTATCATTATAGACATGAAATATTAGTAGCTATTTTCTTCTGTTACTAGTATAGTCAATTACCATAGACAATTATAGTTAAAAATGTATGTTTCATAAGAGGAATCGAAGAAGAACATTGCAATGAACATCTTGATGAATTCATGCATTCTACTTATTGGTGTTTTGATATAATGATATATTTAGTGAAAATTTTCTAAACTAAAGTAATGAAATATAGAAATCAGTCTTGGAACCAAATAATAAAAGCATAGAATAGATCCTTAGATTTGAGAAAGAAAGAGATGGATGGAAGAAGGGAAGATAATATTATGAAGTAAAGGACCAGATCGTTTTATGAGGACTGAAAAGTTTTTCAATGCATGAAAAATTATCAAGATATTTATTGTAGTGGAACTTCACAGAGGATTTTGAAGTATTTCGAACAATATACTAACAGAGATATAGGACTAAGAGAACTAAGAAGGTTGGTATTACCGGTAAATTCGGTGTCAGATACGGTTCTTCATTAAGAAGACAAACCAAGAAGTTGGAAGTCCAACAACACGCTAAATACGATTGTTCATTCTGTGGTAAGAGAACTGTCCAAAGAGGTGCTGCTGGTATCTGGACTTGTAAATCTTGTCGTAAGACTGTTGCTGGTGGTGCTTACACTGTTTCTACTGCCGCTGCTGCTACCGTTAGATCTACCATTCGTCGTTTAAGAGACATGGCTGAAGCTTAAGTTTACTTCATCTTGATTAATCAAACAAACATTGTTTAATTTAGAAAAATAAATAACATTTTGTAATTTTAAGTTCCGGTTATAGTCAGGTGTGTTTTATATCATAAATGTTTATAACTTACACTCTCTAGCGATGATATTGTTAATAAACAAAAAATAAAAGGTTTACGATAAATATCCTATACGTAGAACGTGTTTAGATGTAGTCAAAAGGTTGCTAGAGGTGTTACGTCGTTTTTGAATATGGCACGTGAGTCTATATCAAGATACTAAAAAGTTAATCCCTTCAGTCTATGTGAACTGTCTTAAATGGGTAGTACAGGGTTTTTGAATATGTCTACCGTTTTTGAATTCCCAAAAATCCATTCATTTCCTCCTCTATATACCAAGCAACCTAACTTAACTATACTACAAAGTCAGCTTGAGTCGTGGGGAGAAATAATACTATCATATTGTCAACACTATAAGATTACTTCATTATCCTTGCAAGGAGCCATATTGCATACACAATTGAATGATGTGGATATTACTGAAATACCGCCATTGTTTGAGAACAAGAATATCAACAGAGCTGTAAATGATGAATTCAAAGCAATGATATTTAGGCATTTAATTCATAAGCTCCATAGAGCCGAATATATTAACCCCAAGCAACCAGAAACAGGAATATTGATATATTGGAAAACTTTGGTGGAGTGGGCCAATATTTTACATGATTTTGTTGAGAGGACCGGTCAGTTGGGTTCTGTTCTTACTGTGTACGAATTAACGAAGCTGGAAGATTCTGGGGTGGATGAAGATTTGAAAGATTTAGACTACAACTTACTCGTAAGAATATTAAAGGGTGTATTGATCAAACAAGGAAGAGCCCAAATATTAATGAATGAAGATGGTACACAAATTGGAGGCGTAAAGATAGTCTGATTCTATGGTACATGACCATACTGCATTATAAATTAATAGCATTGAATATACAGCGATTAAGAGTCGAGCGCATCATTGAGTATTTTGCCATCTTGATAAGCTTGCCTTCGGATTGATGAGTCCAAGGCTAACTTATTTCTTTCTTTATAGAGAGAGGCGTACATCAACATATATATAATATGCTAAATCAAGGTACCTCGATTACTAAATCTACAAACCTATAGTATAGCGAGGTGTATAATTTAGCAAACATGTCAGGAATTTCAATTACTTCCGCATTTGTTAGTCTACCGGCCACGGCGTAACGTGTTTTTTTTTTTGAATTTTTTTTATCGCAGCTCATCTCCATTATAAAAAGGAATATCGTTCCCGAAGGTATAAGTACGAACCTTTTACTTCTTTCCTCCCGCTTAAATAATT
This sequence comes from Debaryomyces subglobosus, assembly GCA_003708965.2. Classification (NCBI taxonomy): domain Eukaryota; kingdom Fungi; phylum Ascomycota; class Pichiomycetes; order Serinales; family Debaryomycetaceae; genus Debaryomyces; species Debaryomyces subglobosus. The sequence continues at coordinate 38,821 of PPOW02000019.1, read as the reverse complement.
CATTTAAGAGGGCGCATCTATAGCTTCTTAATAAACATTGAATAATTCGCATATTTCTTTATTAGTGTAACTTTCATAATACTACTACAAAAAACTTGAATAATTGAGAATGAAATACGTCGTTGTCTCTGGTGGTGTCATTTCTGGTATCGGTAAGGGAGTTTTAGCATCCTCCACTGGGTTATTATTTAAAACCTTGGGTTATAGGGTTACCTCTATCAAAATTGATCCATATATGAATATAGATGCTGGTACCATGTCTCCTTTAGAGCATGGAGAATGTTTTGTTTTGAATGATGGTGGTGAGGTCGATTTGGATTTAGGTAATTATGAAAGATACTTAAATACCACATTAACTAAGGACCATAACATTACTACTGGTAAAATTTACTCTCATGTCATCGAAAGAGAAAGAAAGGGAGATTACTTAGGTAAGACCGTTCAAGTTGTTCCTCATGTCACCGGCACAATTCAAGACTGGATTGAAAGAGTCGCTGTTGTTCCAGTTGATGATTCAGGATTAGAACCCGAAATTTGTATCATTGAATTAGGTGGTACTGTTGGAGATATTGAAAGTGCTCCGTTTGTTGAAGCTTTAAGGCAATTTCAATTCAGAGTCGGTGTTGAAAACTTCGCTTTGATTCACGTTTCATTAGTTCCTGTTATTCATGGAGAACAGAAGACAAAGCCAACTCAAGCTGCCATTAAAGATTTAAGATCTTTAGGGTTGACTCCTGATATGATTGCTTGTAGATGTCAAGAACAATTAGAAGTTGCTACTATTGAAAAGATTGGAATGTTTTGTCATGTTGGTCCTGAACAAGTTATTGCTGTTCATGACGTTAACTCAACTTATCACGTTCCATTGTTGTTAAAGGAGCTGAGAATGATGAAATTCTTAGAAAAAAAGTTAGCTTTAGATACAACTAAATTGACTAAAGAAGCTTTATTAAAGGGTGAAGATTTATTGACTAGATGGAGAACATTAACATCTCAACATGATAACTCTTTCGAAACAACCACTATTGCATTAGTTGGTAAGTATACTAATTTAAAAGATTCTTACTTGTCAGTTATTAAGGCTTTAGAACATTCATCTATGAGCTGCAAGAGAAAGTTGAAAATTGAATGGGTTGAATCTACTGACTTAGAAGAAAAGTCACAAGAGAATAATTTGGCCGATTACCACAAGGCATGGCATTCAATTTGCCAAGCGGATGGTATATTAGTACCAGGTGGATTTGGTAATCGTGGTATTGAAGGTATGGTCGCTGCCGCCAAATATGCAAGAGAAAACAATGTCCCATACTTGGGTGTTTGTTTAGGTTTGCAAATCGCTGTCATTGAATTCGTGAGAAATGTTTTAGGCTACACTAATTCCACTTCAATGGAATTTGATGCTACTGTGGAAGAAAAAACAGCCTCTGTTGTCTATATGCCAGACGTGGACCAGATTAAATTAGGTGGTACTATGAGATTAGGGATTCACAGCACCAAATTTACTGAAGGTTCGGAATGGTCAAAATTAAGGCAATTATACGGTGGTTCTGATTCTGTCTTGGAAAGACACAGACACAGATATGAAGTGAACCCTAAGTTAATAGACGAAATAGAAGCTAAGGGCTTACAATTTATTGGTAAGGATGAAACCGAGAAGAGAATGGAATTATTCGAATTGAAGGATCACAAATTTTTCTGTGGTACCCAATATCACCCAGAATATTTATCCAAAGTCTTAGATCCTTCCAGACCTTTCTTAGGTTTGGTTGCAGCGGCTTCTGGTATTTTAGATGAAGTTTTAGCCAGAAAAGACTTAAATTACAAAGGTGAATTCTAATTTTTTTTATCTTTTACGTAGATCTATTTTCTTTGATTGTCTTCATTAATTTATATTATTAACCCAATTGCATTTTCTTTACATATATAGTATATATTATAATAGAAACTTATTCCATGACTTACTGCAGACAAAGACAACCTATCCAAAATTAAAATTACTAGCAATTCCATACAGATCGTCTGAGCTGCGAATTAGTATTGTCATGCAATCATCAACTTCTGTACATGAGCTCCTAGAAGTCTGTTAATAAAGCGTGCAAATCACCCCAGATGAGACACTTCAGCTGTGAACAGTCATGCGTGCGGGAGTTCAGCTGTAAATGCAGCAAAAGTCACGCAGCACAAAACCGAATTTTTGACAATATAAATAAGACTCCAATCCACTTAAACATTTATGAAGAATAATAATAATATTATTAATTAAGATTATAAAAATGGCTGCTATTACTCAAAAAATTATCGTTGACAACTCCGAAGAATCGAAGGGCTGTACTTGTGGATCTGACTGTAAGTGTGAACACTGCACTTGTGGATCTGAAAAGAAGTAAATTAGATCGGCCTTGAAAACCAATTGCTTGAGAGGCAATTGAGGTTATGGTGCATTAAAAAATTATTCTAGCTTATTCTAATAAGTTAGTGTTGGGGTATATCTTTAGGGTGTGTATTAGTTTTTATTAATAAATGGTTTGGTGTTCAACAACTTTTTGTAAGAGATCAGATCAAGCAAATGTGTTGATATGACTAGATTCGGCTATAATTAATTGCAATTGATGATGATTTATCAGTGCTACTGATGAACGGGTTGTATATTAAGGTTCGTTTATGCTATTTATACTTATTTAAAAATTCAGTAAATTCTTCGTCGCCATTAAGCTCATTCAATTTTATGATTTTTTGTTTACTTAAAGCTTCTAATTCTAAATTCTCTTTTAAATAGGTTTTGACTTGTTTATTCTCTGCTAATTTGTTTGACAAAGTCTTATTGAAGTCTGATTTAGCAATCAAATAGATACCTAACCAACTCGACGAATAGCTGTCACATATTTCAATTGATCTCAAGAAATTATTCTTCGCATTGTTTAAGATAGACATTGCTTCTAATGGTTTGTCCCTTTTGTCAAGGGTCTTATTAGAAAATTCTTGTAGAAACTTGTAGTAGTAGAATAACCCCACTTTGTAGAACACATTGTAAGCAAATGGCTCTTGTAATAAAATTTCTTGCAAGCAATGTATAGCTTTTTCATAATGTCCAATCTTCTTATATTCGTTTGCTAATTCTGCCCACGTAATAGTATCTGACGGCTGTAAATCTAGATAGTAATTTAGGCTGGCAATATAGTCTTCATTGTTGTCAGGCTTTCTGCTAAAAGTAACTAATCTTCGAGATAATTTTAGTTCGTCTGCATTTTGACCTAATACCTTCATCGCCACTTCATCATCGCCTATAGCTTCAGAATAAATAGATTGTAACAATTTAACTCGCTGTGATTTTTCGGATCCAAATTGATCAACAAGCCTATCTAAAAATGTTTTGGCTTCCACGTCATGATTTGTCATTAATGATATATAGAATTGCAATTCATACAAATTGAATAATTCAATTGTATCAATAGATTCTGCATTCACGGATAAAAACAGAGTTATTTCATTATATATGTTTTGCAAGGAATCAGGCTGAAAATTTACATAAATTCCTGAAGCGGCTATTGACAATAGCTTGTTCTTGACAAGATTTATAGAAGTTTCTGACATTGATAATTGTTCTGCAAATAAATAGATATCTTTTTTACTGATTCGAACTATTTTTGAAATTTAACACCAGTGCGATATTGAAAGTACATTTTACATATTTCATAATCTATACATCACTACTATGTCCAATGAACTATCAAAAGAATGTGATTCACTCTTAACAAGTACTTCGATTCTTGATCATCATTATGGTATTCCTGATATAACAAAAAATCACATAAAGTTTACTAGTAGTAACAAGTCCATGGAACTTGAAAAAAAGTACTATGAATTATACGGGGAACTTAGTCAAAAATTAAACAAACTAACGTATTTGAATAAGCTTGATGAATTGAACGAACAATCCGTCGACAAAATTGAAGAGCAATATCATGAAATCCTTAATAATAAACTTGATAAGATTCCGGTATTAGAATATTCAAAAGGTGATGAAATATCAAAATTGAAAGCCATACGACAATATTATGAATTACAAATAGATAATTTCAAGACAAGATTGTTGCTTAATAATTATTTACAGATAACTTTACCTATATTAAGGTCAATTCATAAATTAGATACTGGCATCACTACGACTGAGTTGAATATATCGCAGAACTTATCCACCTTGTATTCAACCAATGAACAAGATAGAACCGCAAATGTAAACAAATTGATGAAATATTATCAAGAATTAAATAAGAATAATAAGACTTTAGATAAATTGGCTTATTCAATTTCTAATACTCTTAACAATGAATTGCAATCAAAGTTAAAAGACTTGAATAAACTCGGTGTTAATTTGAAAGAGAAGCATGCTAAATTACTAAACTTGAAGGGAGAGCAGATCAAGGACTTTCTAGACGAAAATGATGACCAAGTTTATGAGAAATTCCATACCTTGGTTAATGAATGGTCATATATTTCAATAATTTGTGAACTCTTATCCAGCTTTATAGTTAGTCTTCCAATTGATTGGTATCAAGATAGGTCTTTACGAAAAATCCTCTTTGAAATTGAAAAGTTATCGCTGAAGATATCAAAGTATCAACTGATAATCAACGTCAACAGTCTCAAAAACTTTAAACTTGAAGAATTATATATGATTGATTTAGACGAATTAGAGCTTGGTAGTGATAGTAGCAGCGATGATTAATCTAATGATTATTAAATTTATATTAACTATGTACATGCAAAATATTTATTTTCATACCTGGAATAACCTTTTATTTACCACATCCCAGTTAATACAATCCCAAAAATTTGAAAGATAATCAGCTTTACCAGTAACTCCATAATCACTGATGAATGCGGTATCCCAGCAGTTAATACCTAATAATGGTAAACTAAAATCTCTTTCTTTTTTACTTGCCAAATGCTTTAAATTATTCAAGTACTCGAAGCTACCTTCATCAATACCACCATTCAAATCTAATGATTGGTTTTTTCCATAATAATATGGAGTACCGTCGTTAGCACATTTCAAGATCTTAACTGATTTATCTGGTAATTCAACAAGAAAAACCCATCCCTGGCCGAATGATGAGTCGGCAACTAGTAAGAAATGATCACGAAAAGATTCTATATTAGCAAAATCTTGGTCTGCTAATCTTTCTAATAAAAATCTTGATGGCTTTGTCTTTTGGGCTTCTGTCTTATTTGTTAATTGTTCAAAACAAAAATGGTTATTGTGAGCTTGGGAAGCAAAATGAAATGTATGTTGTTCTGTTGTTTGCTTAGCTGTTTGTAATAAAACTTGATAAGGAGTTCTCAATTCATTTTCAGTACCGTTTGTTTGTAAAGTTAAATTCAATGTTAAATATTTTTGGTAATCCAACCAAGCAGATTTGAAACCTTTAGGTGAATACAAACCTTCGATACCATTTTGTAAAAAGCTATCCTGATTTTTCAAGACTGGCACCTCATGCAAATTTCTTCTAACCACAGAAATTGGACTTCTGGCTGCCTTAAATGATCTCCTAAACATTCTCTCAACCTTTATTATGTATCTTTTGGTTGTTACATTAATAGTAGTTAAACAACTGAAAATTTCGAGAATAAATTTTTGAAAATGGTATATGAACGACCGATAATAAATTCTATCATAACGCCTATATAAAGTACAACGAGAACTATATAGTATTGGATTCAACTGTGCAACTTAGAATTGGAATATTTTGTGACACCCACATCGTGTCTCTTAATAATTTCTTTGGATCATTGTTGCTCTTATTAGATATCTTCTTCATTACCTCATTATAAGAGCATTCTTGTACTTTATACTCTCTCAAAATCAAATTAGTATCAAAATCAATATAAATTCTGGTGTCTCTTATCCTAAAAATAACATTATCAATTCTTAACGAAAACCTACATAATAATAGTAAGCATGTCGGCATAACCCTAATTTTTGTTGACAACATTGAGATACCATTATCACCCAATTCATCTTCGAACAATATCAGTTCATCGAAGAACAATATTGGATCAGGTCTCAATAACTTTTCTACTGGAATCTTTTCGTCGGTTTCTGAGAATTGTACGTTTTTTATGGTTCCTTTATAGTTCGTTGAATATGTCCAATCATATGGCTTTAGCGAATCTAAATCGGTTAATTTTTTTAAGTCTTTATTGGTGATTTCTTTCTGTGCCTTTTCGGATTTATCTATAATATCTGACGAGGAAGCCGTAGAAGGTGACCTTCTTGATTCCAACCATTCCTTATGATAACTGACCTTCAAGCTAGATTCTTCATCCAAAGAATCTAATGCATCCAATGCATTAAATTCTATTGAAGATCCATCCTTATCGTTCACAAGCTTCACTAAGTTATTTCCAAATATCATTTCAGGTAGTGGAAACTCGAATCTGGAATCTGCCAAATCATCTAATTCTATCGAATTTAATATTGGCCTCTTTATAGTGAATATGCTCCAGTCGTTTATAGTTATTGATGGATGATCTTGTATGGGTAGTGATGATTTTGGCGAAGGAATGATTACTTGGCCACAATGAGCACATTGAGGGTTATTACATGAACCTGTGTGTGATTTAGCTGGAATTGATATATTGGGGTTAGATTTTGGAAATGTCGAACTCATGAGAGGTTTTCTCTGTGGTTTAGGCATAGGATTGTTTATATTTTCATTTTTAGCTTGTAAATGCATTGGTAGTCTTGCCCTCGAATGTAATTGAGTCATTTCTCTTGCTGCGTTAACATGTATAGCATTTATCCCTGAATTTATTGAAGCGTTCAGAATTTTTGATTCATTTGTATGAATCTTTGGAGTATCATCTCTGGTATAATCCTTTGACATTATGTAAAACTCTTCATTAGTTCAATATACTACAGGATTAAGATATTGAAATTTACCTACACTATTTAGCTGCGCAAATCGAACACAAAAACGATATATCTAAACAGAGACAAAAATAACATACATATAAAAATCGAGCTCTCTAAGGACTTTCCAGTGATTCTTCTACCTCTTTAAAGCTTTCTTGATCCTTTCTTAGACCTTCTCTTACAGCTAGAACACTATCGGCAATAACTGCATCAACCCCAGCTTTCATCTGAATTTTGGCATATTCTGGTGAATTGTTTTCAATCCCATACGTAACGCAAACCAACCCTGACGATTTGACAACTTGAGCTAATCTTGGAGTTTTGACTAGAGTTTTTGCGGCACTGACTATCCCTAATAAATTCCATTTTTTAGCAAATCTGATAGCATTTTGTAAGGATGACGCCCTAATATCTGCCATTGGTTGAGTACCTGCCTCTGTCAAATATAGAATTGGCATGGTAGGTTGCTTTAATGATAAAAGTAAGCAAATATCTGGGTGGAAGGAAGAAAATAATATATCTCTATTATTTGTGTTTTCATCAAAAACAACTTTCAAAATAGTATCGACATAAAAATTCATATCAAAAGCGATTTCTCCCATACTCTCACTTTCAGCCTCGTCTAACATAGGATACTTTAGTTCAATATTGAACCCCACATTCTTAGGTAGTTTCTTGAACAATTCCTTTAATGTAACAAAATTCGAAGCAATAGATAATCCACGAGCATTACCCTTAAACCCCTTATCCTTCCATGTCTTAGTTAATTTCATTCGTCTACTTATTTGATCTTTGAACTCTTTATCTATCTCATCATCAAACTCGTCTGAGTCATCGTGAGATATTCTATTAAAGTTAGGAGCTGATGGGTATGTTGACATTGATCTTGGACGATTGACTTTCCCTAAAATTTCATCATCCAATGAGTATTGGGTTTGTTTAGAGTCTGTCTTTACAGATTTCTTATTTTTTTCATTTTTAATATGATGATCTTCAACCTCACTCAAACTCAAAAATTGCTCAGCAGTTAAGGCATGCATCGGAATATCAACCCCTGATTCAGCTACTGTGAAGTCATGATAAATAACAGCTGTGAAATCCTTTGTCAATTGCACATCAAATTCAACATATGACGCACCTAGAGAAGCAGCCGCAATAAAAGATTCCACTGTATTTTCACCCAATTGCAATGAATTTCTGTTACTAACGTTTTTTCCTAAACCTCTATGGCCAATAACTCTTGTAGAAACTAACTGCTTCCAGTATGTATCACTTCTAGTAATGTTCATTGAAGGATGAGAAAATGGCTTGACACACAAGTATTCAAATCTAACTTTACCTAGTAAATCTAAAGTATTAGATTCGAAAATTGGCACGGATATCTTATTATTCAAGGATCTTAGATTTGGACCAACATTTGTGTATACATCATTCAAAAATGCCATAGCTCTTCCTAAAACTTTTTGATGCTTCTTATTCGGAGTAATTCCACTTAAATCTTTACTATTTGGATATTGATAAGTTGGAATAATATCGAATGTGACTATGACATCATTAGGACTCAAATTGTCAGTCAACTTAAAAGTCAAAGGATCCGTAGCGCTTCCATGATGGTCCTCCAACGGTAAATCAATGATCGTTGGAGGCTCGATTAATTCATTCAGAGAGTCATTTCTGTCACGACAAGTAATGCATAATGATAATGCTGTGTCTAATTCTGTGAAAAAGCTCTTGGCCATAGAAATATTATTTAACTCGATCGGCGGATCATTGTCTCTTAAATCAGTTGTACCCAAAGTAATCAAGAGTAATGATTCACCCAGATTTAAATAACGATGGCCAAACGATTTAATTGGTTTAAATTTTTTTCTGTTTGCTGGTGACCTCGATCTGGGACTCACTCTTCCATTAGAAGTTCCATTTGAATCTAAGTGTTTCAATTGCTTATACACTTCATTTACTGCAACTTTATTTGGTTCTGGTAACTTATCGATGCTACTAGCAGAGAGCGCCAATTCATCCTTTGAATTATTTGAATATACAGTGGATGGACTCTTCAACGAAGCGTTAGATAATCTCTCTAAATTATTCGAAGGATTATAGATATCATGTAACAATAACTGTTCATTTTGTGGTTTCAATAAATCTGCAACCGCTAAATGGCCTCTCAAGCTTGCGTGCTCCATTGGGAACCAACCCGAATAATCAACAGTATCTATTTTACATCCATAATCTATCAAAAGGTTAACAATATCTTTAAATCCCTCCGATGCTGCAATGAAAATCGGTGTCCATCCAAAAAGAGCTTCACATATTTCTGTATCTGCATCCTCTTGTAATAAAAATTCAACAATATCAGCATAATTCAATTTAGCAGCAATGTACAACGCTGTCTCATTATTATGTTGCAAATCAGTATAGTCAACATTAATTTTACTCTTTTTGATTAAATTCTTCGAAATTTCAAGGCAATTCAATCTCACAGATAGTAACAATAGATTGGGGCATGTTAATCCTTGGTTGGAACTATAAATAATCAAATTATCAGTTGTTTTGGGGTGCTTACCAATAATTGACAAATGAATGGGTGTTAGTCCCTCTTGGTCTCCCCAATAGTGCAAATCATCAATAGGGACATTTTTATCAATCAAGCTCCACTTATTTAAATAATTCAACAAAATTTGAGAAATATCCTTTAAACCGTACTGAGCAGCATAATGCAAAGGAGTTCTTGAGTAGTTATCTCTGGCAATAATCAACTTTTTGAATTCAAAATCCTCGGAATCAATTTTATTCATAATATACTGAATTCCATCAATTCTGATAGGATTAAGTTGAATACCATCTGGACCACCTTTGTTACCATAAAGCCTGGTTATTTTAGATGACTCACCAGGAAGAAGCAGGTTTCTTTTATTTTCATTTGCAACTTGAGATTTGCCCAAACTAACAATGAATTGATGAAAAAAATTACGGCCACTAATATCATACTGATCAAACAATGAATTAACAACGGGTAAATTTTGATTTTGGTTATATTCAATCAAATAATTTAGTAAGTATTCAATACAATTGAGTGAATTACTCAAACATGCTTTACTTAATAACGAAATTAAAAATCTCAGGTTCAACTTATTTGGAGTGATTTTGCTTAATTCATTACCAATGTTCGAAAAGTCATCATTTTCAATCACTTTATCAAATTGCTTTAAAAATTCTTGGTCAAGAGAATAACGCCTGTTTCCAATTTTCAAAAAATCTAGCTGATCAGTCAAACTATCATTACTTATTTGAATTTCTCCTAGCTCATTCAAGATATTATTAATCGTATCTAACCCTCCTAATAATTCACCTTTATTCACAAATGGCAAAGCATTAACCCTCGTGGATAAATAGGTCTCTTTATTATAGTTTGGCAATTGAATTGGAGCTTCCCCAATTGCCAAGCGATTATTGTACGACTTTTGCAAATACAATAATTTCTTATCTAATTTTTTCAAAATCTTAAAAAACCCCTTGTGGTTCAATTCACCAAACCATTTCAAATTACGGTAAATAGTCCTTAACTCGAGCAATATAGAAATAATCTCATCCAAATCATCGTTGGATTCAATTTGACGAGTTATCTTATTATCACTAAATCCTAAAACAGATACAATCTTCGATAAACGACGTTCATATTCTTTATATTTATTGTTGTAAAACTCATCAACCTTTTCGATATCACGATCTAACTCGAAGAAGAATTCAGAAAGTGTGTTTGAGATCAAGTCTGCAATTTTATCATCTTCAAAGTCCGAGGCTTCATCAATGCTTTTGATTATTTTCTTCAAGTGTTTATAGTTCATATAATATATGGACCATTCCGGTATTTGGTGACTCAATAACGTTTTACCAAACTTCATTATTCATTAGTATGTATAAGATTCAAGGAGTACGTAAATTATCAATAATCGAAGTAGGAATTAAAAACAACCTAGCATTCACTTCTCTTTGCGGTATCGATGGGATTAAGTCAAATCAACGATAGTATACGCAGTTATATTTTACCATACACGTGTAGAAAGATATAAGTATATCGACGTATAACAATCTCTTTCCCCATGTACCCGCCGCTGCTTGTGTCAGTTTACACGTGTAATGCGATGAGGGAGCATCTCTCATACAGGAATCCGAAGAACGTTTCCATCACTTCCGAGACGTTGGCAGTGCACCAATATAGATCAAGTGTTTAGGGTCCGAAGTCGCAGAGTACAATTGCATGGAAGCAAATATGTGATGCATTCATTCCATAGATGATTCTAACGTTTGTATTCAAGTAAATGGTCTATTTATGGTCTATATTTAGATTGCCTAGTTAAAATTTCTGTGGGGTTAAACGATATTAGAAAAGTTATGTCTTAGAGCTCGTTTTCTTGATATCTCGTGTAGTCCAATTACAAAGACACTTACTTCCATAGGGAAACCTAGTCACACCATCTCTTGTATTAGCTTCTTTGATCCACTAACAGATACTAAAATTCAATTTATCTTGAGTTAATTTGCGTTTAGAATCTTTCAGCCACCATAAAAGGTTTACTTCGTAATCAATGCGAATTCTAACATGATGGGTACATATATTCTTATCACCTTGACCACTTATAGAATTGTTAGATTTTAAAAAAGATTCAGTAGACCTCATAATTTGGCAACAAACGGCAATGAGATCATAATGCCTTATGCCTTAGCTACATATAGTCTGGAATCCAAAAGATCCATTGCGGAGTCTAGGAACAATTTTATTGCATGACAAGACGAGTATAATATTATTGACTAAAGATATCTCAAACGCATCTGAAAGAAGATGGAGACTAAGAATCAAACCAAAATAGTATTTTACAGCGAATTAAATTGGCATCGGCGTGACCTTCTCATATAAGCTGATCGTTCGGATCATGGAAATAAAAGGCGATGGCCCCAATTCTTCTCGGTATCAATTGTCCTTAGAAATGTAGACCAAAAGGTATTGAAATCCCGTATATAAACTGGTTGTCTCCTCGAATAATCCTGTTTTTGGATTTTTAGTAAGAGCAAAGAATAAAGTTAAACATGTCAGGTATGTATTAAATCAGTGAGGAGTACACTAGATGAAAGCGAGACTAACAAAATAGTCGAATACAAATATCATCCAAAGAAACAAGCCACTATCGTGACGGCACCTTTTTCAGGTGGACAACCAAAGGGTGGAGTGGAATTAGGACCGGAATATATCTTAAAGGCGGGATTTCAAGAGCAGCTTCAGTCGTTAGGGTGGAATGTTGAATTAGAAAACCCATTAGAAAGCACAAACTACGAGAAAAGTAAAAGCGACGACAAGGACGAATATGGTATCAAAAACACCAAGATTGTCAGCGAATGTTGTGAAAAAATTCATAGTTCTGTCAAAAGCATTGCAGATAATGGAAGATTGCCTATAACCGTGGGTGGAGATCACTCTATTGGTACCGCCACTGTGAGTGCCATGTTGGCACATAACCCAGATACATGTATATTATGGGTGGATGCACATGCAGATATAAACACGCCTAAGACAACGGACCTGGGTAACTTGCATGGCTGTCCTTTGTCGTTCGTCATGGGATTAGACAGTGATTCGTATCCGGAAGAATTTAGCTGGGTGCCGCAGTTGTTGAAAGCCAACAAGATTGCCTACATAGGCTTGAGAGATGTAGATGAAGGAGAAAAGCGTATTTTGAAAGAAAACAATATAGCAGCCTTCTCTATGTATCATGTTGATAAATATGGTATTGGTAAAGTTGTTGATATGGCGTTGGATAAAATCAACCCAAAGAGAGATTGCCCTATTCATTTATCATACGATGTTGATGCTATTGATCCATCGTTTGTACCTGCAACCGGCACCAGAGTTGAAGGTGGTTTGACACTAAGAGAAGGTTTATTTGTTGCAGAAGCAGTTGCCGAGACTGGGTTATTGTCTTCCTTAGATATTGTTGAGACAAACCCTCTATTAGGAGAAAATGACAACCACGTATTAGATACTGTCAGTGCTGCCTGCGCTATTGGAAGATGTGCTTTAGGACAAACTTTGCTATAAGTCACTACGTGTTTAACAATGTACGGTAGTCTATTGATTAATTACTTTATATTGTTACTTAATATTTGATTTTAACGGTTCAATATTTAATATTTTCTTGTAGAATCAACAATTACAGAATACAGGAGTTTTAAGCTATGCTTATCTCAGTCAGTTCTCGTTTGCTTAATTTGAAAAATCGCTTTCAATGATGTTTGATTTATCACACATTTCTCTAAAGATTCCCCTATGTTTAAATAATGCCAAAGGTCTATCAAATTCTTTGATATTACCTTTATCAAGAACTAAAATTCTATCATATTGAATTATAGTTTTCAACCTATGTGCAATACATAATATGGTACAGTCTTTAAAATCTTCTGCTATGGTTGCTTGTATTTTTGCATCAGTTTCATAATCGACTGATGATGTAGCTTCATCTAAGATAAGGATTTTAGTATTTCTTACCAACGCCCTAGCAAAAGATATTAACTGCTTTTCGCCGAGTGAGTAATTATTACCATCCTCTTCGACAACATGATTCAAATGAAACTTGCTACCTGACTCATCTTCGTAGTTCAGTGTCATAATTTCCCTTTGAGACATACTTATTAGACCCACTTTAATTAACGCATCCAACAAGAGTTTATCATCAGCTTCATTGAATGGATCTAAATTCCTCCTGATGGTGCCTGTGAAAAGGATGGGGTCCTGTGGTATAATAGATAATTTGGATCTTAATTCATGAAGTCCAAGTGACGAAATATCTATGTCATCAATACATATCTTTCCTTGCTGAAGCTCATTCAACCTAAACATGCAAGTCATAATTGATGATTTTCCTGCTCCGGTTCTACCACATATCCCTATCTTTTCGTTTGGCTGTATCTTAAAGGTCAAATTATTTAATACTGATGGTAAACCTTCCCTATAACGCAAAGAAACATTTTCAAACCGAATCTCCCCCTTAGATGGCCATTCCGGCTCTGGCGTAGTCTCTATTATTTGGTATGGTGCTTCTTGAACCAAATTCACTGCATAATCATTTATTCTTTCCATTGAATTCATTTCATTTTCAACTCTCGTGATGGATCTCATTAACTGTACTAGTTGGGTAGTTATCTGCAAAATATATGATAGCAACAACCCTACTGATGAAGCATTAATATTAAATACTGATTGCACACATAAAATCGTTATTATGAGAGCAAAAATAGATGCAATCAACGTTAAGTGAATTCCTAACCATCTCTGGTTAGTAATACTTATGAAGTAAGCCTCATTCATTTTATCGATCAGCTCGCTTAATCTTTTGTTGAAGATATCTTCGACTTGATATATTTTTAAAGTATCCATTCCACCTAATATTTCTCCAAATATGCTATACACAAAAGATCTTTGTACCGACTCCAATCTTTTGACTTCTCTTGAAGACTCCTGATAATAACTTATCATGAACGTAAATATAACAGCTAAGGGTGGAAGAGATATCGCAAACCATGGCAAATAAATGATGCATAATATTATAACACCGATTATAGTAGAAAGAGAATAGCTTGTAATTCTTAACTGGTTCCCAATTTCATTGTCCAATATTTCTGTGTCTCTTGAAAACCTATTTAGAACTCGCCCTATTGGAGTTGTGTCTAAAAATGACATTGTTGTATGTAAAATGTTTTTCGTACTCATTAAACTCAACTTTAACGAAGCAGTGTTAATTAAATAAACAAGGCTTAATAACTCAATAACCAAGAAAATCACTGATAACATTGAAAACATAATATAAAGGCCAATATAGAAATTAGAGGGCTTACCAAACTTATGATCTATCCAGAACGATAGCCATACATTAGAAAATAATTGCGAAAATGTTGCAAATATAGTGTTCGAAAAGTAAATGGCACACCAACCTAACGTTCCTAATACTCCTGATCCAAACTTTAGATAATTCTTGTATATCTGTAAACTAAGTTTATTAACAGCTCTTCCTTCTTTTCCTATCAATTTTCCTTCTGACACTTTTAATGAGTTATCCTTGCTGGCAAGTTTCACGAAATCAGAATCTCTATCGTTTCCCTCCTTTTCAATATCTTTATTATCATTAAAAGAATTATGAGTCATCAATTCGACAAATCGTTTATTGGTAAGCTGTAATTCTTTAAATGTACCGATTTGGTATGTACCATCTCCATTTAAAAATATGATTCGATCAGCAGAACCAATAAGTGAAAGCTGATGTGTGGCCAAAATTCTTGTTTTATTTTTCAAAAGTCCTAATATGCATTTATTCATGATATTTATACCAACCTTTGCATCAACAGCACTCAAAACATCGTCCATTAAAATTATATCACGATCAGCGTAAACTGCTCGTGCCAAGTTCACCCTGGCTTTTTGTCCACCAGACAATGTTATTCCTCTTTCCCCTATTTCTGTTTTGTCCCCGGCGGATAAAATTTTTAGATCAGTAGATAAGGAACATGCATCTATCACTTCTTCATATCGGTCCTCTTGAAATTCGCTCCCAAAAAGAATATTTTCTCTTAATGTAGAATTTTGAATCCAAGGTTGACTACAGAATAATAAACTACCATTTATTTCAGCTGATCCAGAACTTCTATTCATGAAACCCGAAAGAGCACTTAAAAACGATGTTTTCCCTGAGCCTATTAATCCTGTTATTACAATAAATTCATTTTTATAGATACATAAATTGATATCTTTTAAACCGTTGAATATTTTGCGTTCGTCATCTACTTTGTCTTCTATTGAATAATCGTCCAGACTTTGGGTATATATGATTTCTTTATCATTCTTATCAAATGACTTCCAATTAAATGAAGCATTTTTCATTATTATGGCAGCGTTCATTTCGTCCATTTCAATTTTCCTTGACTCATCTAGATAACAACTTAGTTCCGATGTTGTTCTCTCTTCGCAACATAAGTACTCGTGAACTCTTGTACATGCCACATATGCATCAGCACAAGTAGAAAGTACTAACGGAAGTACATATACCTGTTGTGCTAAAACATTAAACAATGAAAGTGACGAGAATATACTTGCTGGACTTCTGTTGTTTTTCCTAAGAGCATAAAGCACAAGGAACGCAACCATTGAAGAAACAGTAGTAAATGACATGGCCATCGCCGTTACAATATTCGTTAATGCTTGCATTTTAAATATCGCTTTCATTTCTAGCCTCCTGATACCAGCAATTCGATCGAAATACGGCAATTCCCAAGAGTAAAACTTGATCATTCTTAGATTATTCAACACTTCTTGAATATAACGAATTCTTTTATCCGTATATTTATTAGCATAGCGTCTTATTTTTATCAACTTACTTGTACAGAATGTCAATAATACCATAAATATAACTAATAGAGCAATACCAACAAGTGCCGAAACTCCAATATTTATAATAAGTATTACTATAGCAATAATAACAGTTACCGGAAAGGATATTAATACTGGAATATAACCGATTGCCAAATCAATTCTTGCTAAATCCGCTCCCATCATTGATGTAATTTTTCCCGATGGATAAACATGTTTAGACTTTAGGCTTAGTCTGAAAGATTTATCAATAATGGCCTTAGTTAATATAGCTTTACATTTGGCACCAACTATCATCGCCATCTGTATACTATGGTTTTGGAGTAAACCGCAAACAAATAGAATTCCAGTCGTGCCTAAGGCATACCCAATCCCTTTTCCAGTTGAATTTTCATCACCGTTAGTCTTTTTCTCGACGAAATTGATCAATTTTCTAAAAAGTAATGGATTTAAGGTTGAACCAATCCCTGACAAAGTCATGAAAATACATGATAATAAAAAAGGCTTCCAGAAAACTAAAAGCAAGATTTCGGGACAAAGATATTTAGGAGGTAATTCAGTTTCTTTATGATTTTCTTTGTCCAGATTAATCTTTAAAAACTTTTCACACTTTGCTTGATATTGTGAAGTAAACTTCCCAGTCATCTCTTCAACTGTCATATCTTTAGTTAAAACGAACAAGTCTTGGGGTTGCAAAGTTCTTTTGTAACCAACAGACATGATGGGATTTAACCACCAAAAAAATATTCTTGAAATACAGTTGGCATTATGTTCGGGGTAAAGCTTTCTTTCATCGTATGATGGTAAAGGTGGAATTTTTTTGGAAAACAAAAAAGTAAATAGTCGTTTCTGAATGTCTATTTCTTCAGGATATAAATTCTCATCAATTTTTGTAGATTTTCTAGTATCGTCTCCATTATTCATAGTCAACTATTATGAATTTCATCGCCCAGTACTATGATGGGGTTTTCCACATTTTATAGAAAAAATTACATTTATACTAATTCGGTGATTATCCGAGAACTCGTTTATAACCGAACTTGACAGTAAATCCGATCCCTTTTAGCATTCTTTTTTGAGTTGACAGCTCTTATTTGCGATTTATATCCGAAAAAAAGGACGCGCGTGAATTACAAATAACATTAATGTGCTTATGGTTTTGCATTTACTGCAAAGGGATGCTGTTTGTTAATCTATACTATTCTTACAAATATTCTTCACCACAAAAATTATTGCACTAATAAGCTTAGACAAGTCTAATTCGGATATAATGTAAGGCGGCATAATGTACACCAATCTACCAAAAGGTCTAATCCAAACTCCTAAATCAGCGAATTGTTTCTGAGAAGCAGCCATGTCAATTGCAGACTTGAGTTCCACAACTCCGATACTGCCTAGAACCCTAACATCCTTTACCTTTTTACATTCCATATATTTCAAAGGAAGAAGCTCAGATACTAGTTGTCTTTCTATTTTTTCCACTTGAAGTTTCCAATTACCTTGTTCCAAGATTTCCAAATTCTTATTCGCAACATGACAAGCTAAAGGATTGCCCATAAAAGTTGGACCATGCATAAAGCATTTAGCTTTTCCTAAGCTTATGGTATCTGCCACCTCTCTCGTAGTAACTACAGCTGATAAAGTCAAATACCCTCCAGTTATTGCTTTTCCTAGGCAAAGAATATCTGGATAAACGACTGAATGTTCATAGGCAAATAATTTTCCAGTTCTACCAAACCCAGTAGCAATTTCATCGAGAATTAAAAGAACGTCATAAGTATCGCATAATTCCCTCACTCGCTTGAGGTATTGCGGGTGGTAGATTCTCATTCCTCCTGCCCCTTGAAGTATTGGCTCTAATATCACAGCAGCGATAGTTTGGTGATTTTCTTGAATCAATGTCTTGAAACTTTCTATATCACATTCATTCCATTCATCACTAAATTGAAGCTGAGGTGCTTCAGCAAATAAATTAGAAGGAACATAATCAGTATATAAAGTATGCATGGAATTAACAGGATCACATACTGACATTGCACCAAAGGTATCCCCATGGTAGCCATTTTTTATAGTAAGAAACTTTTTTTTTGAAAATTGACCTCTTGAATGGCAATATTGCAAAGCCATCTTTAATGCAACTTCGACCGCAACAGAACCCGAATCTGCTAAAAAAACGCAATCTAATTTAGGGTGTGTCATTTTTATGAGCTTCTTGCAAAGACTAACTGCTGGTGCATGTGTAATACCACCGAACATAACATGTGACATTCGAGAAGCTTGATCCACTAAGGCTTGATTCAAGGCTGGATGATTATAGCCATGAATTGCACACCACCAAGACGACATACCGTCAATTAATTCCTTATCATCTGATGTCTTTATATGGACACCATTAGCCGACTTAATAGGATAGCATGGTAAAGGGTCTACCATTGAAGTATAAGGATGCCATATGTGCTTCTTGTCAAATTCCAAGTCTATATCTTCCATATTTGAATATATATATGGTAACTATTTCATATAGCTATTCAGAGTCAAAAAATTGATATCTCTAAATGGTCATAATTTACATCGAAATAGGATAATTCAAAAATCGACTCAACAAGATTTAGAATGAGATGTTAGCCTAGGAATGAGCATAGATGACTACGAGTCATGGGTGTGCGATCTTGTATTATATATTTAGTAAGACATTCTTCTCGTATAAAAACTTTTATAACTATTTATTAATGATGGGAGGTGTTTTTATAACAGGTACAGATACAGACGTCGGCAAAACATTTATTTCTGCGTTATTAGTTAAGGCTTGGGGCTCAAATTATTGGAAACCCATTCAAACTGGATTAAATTCTTGCCCACTTGATACAGATACTGTGAAACATCTCACTGGGTTATCAGATAGTCACTTTGAAACACCACAGGTTGAATTACAAGAACCTTTATCACCATGGAGGGCTTCTATTTCAGAGAATTATTCTATATCTATAGACGATCTTGTAATTCCACAAAGGTTTAATGAAAGTGACAGACCCTTAGTATTAGAAGGCGCCGGTGGTTTATTTGTTCCAATCAGCGAAACAACGATTATTACAGACTTGATTCAAAAGCTAAATTATCCAGTTATATTAGTTGCAAGAAGTGAATTGGGCACTATAAACCACACTCTACTAAGTATTGAACATTTGAGAAAAAGAAATATCAAAATTCTAGGAATTATTCTCAATGGGAAATTAAATGATGATAATGCCACCGCAATAACACATTTTGCTAAAGATATTCCAATAATCTTACAAATTCCAGAAGTGAATTTATCTACTACTCTGATAGACAGCTTGTTACCTTTAGTACCTAAGTTAGAAGATTTATATTAAGTAAGAATATATGTCATCTGGTTCGTGTACCGCGAACTAATTCTGCAACCCTTTGACTCGTAGTCATCATGAGAAATATTATTCACACTGCAAACTCCTATAAATAGTTCAATATTGCTTGTAAAAATTTATTTCAGTATGGCCTAAGGAAAGTTTATCGTACTTTCATAATCTAATATGGAGCTGTCAAAAAACATTGGCTTTGAAAATTCAAACGAAGTTGAAGATGATGAACACCAAACTGAATTATCTACAAACTTCACATGGTGGTCATTATTTGGCATCAGCTTTGGGTTAACTAACTCTTGGCTTGGGATATCTTCTTCTCTTGCAACTGGAATATCTTCTGGTGGACCAACATTAATTGTCTATGGTCTTCTAATTGGTTTCATTTTCAATTTAGCTGTTGCAATCACGTTATCTGAATTGGTATCTACTTTCCCAAATTCTGGGGGACAATATTTTTGGACGCTATGTTTGGCTCCCAATAGATATAAGCGCTTTTTGTCTTATATCTGTGGCTGTTTGAGTTATGCGGGTGCCTTGTTTACCAACGCATCAATTACTTCTGGGGTTGCAACAAGTATAATGGCTATTTACGACTTATTCCACCCTACTTTTAACTTAAAACGCTGGCATATTTTCTTGACTTACGAAATCCTAAATTTGGTCGTATCAGTATTCAATATGTGGGATAGATTCTTGCCATTATTGACATCTTCAGCCTTATACATATCAATATTTACATTTACTATCACATTAGTTACCTGCTTATCATGTTCGAGGGGTGCCTATCAGCTGGCCAACTTTGTTTTCAAAGAATTCGATAACACAACTGGGTGGAAAAGCCCAGGAATAGGCTTTATTGTGGGTCTAGTGAATCCACTTTGGTCTTACGTTGGCATTGATTCTGCTACTCATATGGTAGATGAGTTAGGAATTTCCCGATCTAGAATTCTCATACCTCGTGCGATATTGGGCACAGTTGTTTTAGGCTTTGTCACAGCATTCATTTATTCTATTTCAATGTTCCTCTGCATTAGCGATCCAAAGAAGGTAGTGGAAGCAATATTGCCAATACTAGAAATTTTCCGCCAATCTACTAGAAGCGAATCAGCTGCGATTGTCCTTCAGAGTCTATGCATAACAACAGGGTTTCTTTGTAACATTGTTGCTAATACATGGCAAACAAGGATTTGCTGGTCATTTTCTCGTGATAGAGGATTACCAGGATCAAAATATTGGAGCATAATAAATCAAAGATCAAGACTCCCAATAAATGCACACTTGATATCCAATTTTTACATAGGCATTATCGGCTGTATATTTCTTGTTTCTAGTACAGCATTTAATGCCATAATTACGGCATGTATCACGTTACTTTTAATATCCTATTCTATCCCAACAGCATGTTTATTAGTCGGCGGCAGACATCAATTGAAGAAAGGCTACTTTTGGTTAGGAAGGATAGGCTTAATTTGTAATATTATGACCATATTTTGGACATTATTTTGTTTGGTATTTCTTTCATTTCCCTATGTTCTACCAATAACAGCAGATTCCATGAATTATGTATCTGCTGTATATGGCGCAATTGCTCTCTATGTATTGATATATTGGACATTTAGAAGGTGTTCCATCACATGCGGAGATAAAAGCTCGTATAATTCTGCTTTCTCTCATGAGTGCTAATCTTGAGACGCTATATGTTCATTTAAAACCACATCTCTTCTTACATAGGCGAAAAAAATTGAAAGAGACTTAAACTTTAATAACATTCAATCATTGTTCAGAAAACTAACTATATACATGTAGCAAAACTTAATTAAAGCCTTAATTACACTTCCATAGGACCAAAAAATTCGGAAGCAATATCAGACTCTTCAACACCTCTCCTCAACAATTCTCCCTTGACAAACTTCATATAAGGGTTAGGTCCTAACATGTAATAATCAAATTCTGGCTTAACAAATCCAAAATCTTGAGCTTCTAATCTACGAGTTTCTAATTTATCTATAGCTTGAAGATTCTTTTCGGATTCATTGGAGATAAATTCGATCAACTTGAATTTATCGCCATATTTCTTCTTCAAACTTTGTAACCATTGTGTAAAAGGTCTTGTTTCAACCAGTCTATTAGAGTTGAGCATGTAGACTTGACGACCACTTTCTAATGCCTTTTCAGTCATTGAAACTAATGGAGTAATACCAATACCTCCGACGAATAAAACTAATGGCTTGGCAACATCAGATTCACGATATATGAACTGCCCTGCTGGAGGGCTTACACGGATAGTAGAACCGACACGTAAACCGTCATGTATAAAAGGGGAAATCTGACCACCCTCAACTAAACGAACAGAAATACGATATTCATCAGAGCTTGGATACTGTGAAAGAGAATATTCCCTACTCTTCTCTGTTTCTGAGTTTGGTAGCTTGAATCTAATGCAAACATATTGCCCTCTCTTAGGCATAGCGATTTTTCCACCATCTGCAGCTTTGAAATAAATGGACTTGACGTCTTTTGACTCATTCTCAATACGGGAAATTTTGAAATCACGGAAGCCATCCCATTCCATTGCTTTGTATTTCTCAGCTTCAGCATTAATTAATATTTGGGCTAAGTTCCCATAAGCAGTTGCCCAAGCAGTCAAAAATTCTTCCGTCGCAGTATCGGGACCCAATAACTGACTCATTGTTTCTAAAATACATTTACCAACAATAGGATAATGCTCTGGTTTAACTTGCAAACCTACATGCTTCACGACTATTTGATTTACAAATGCTGTTAATGGAGCCAAGTCATCAATGTTCTTAGCGTAATTCAACAAAGCAAACGCCAAAATCTTAGGTTGTTTCAAGTCCTTTTGATGAGATTCATTGAAGAAGGGTCTAACCTCTGGAAAATCAGTGAGCATATGGTTGTAAAACTTGGAAGTCAATACATCGCCTGATTGTTCAAGAATTGGAATGGATGCCTTGATCAATTCCTTTTCTCGAGGAGTTAATTCTCTAATCTTGTAAATTACTGGGGTGTCAATTGTCATTTTGTTTGTTTTGTGATTACTCCCAGGTGTAATAGATAGTCCTAAGACTGTTAATTTATATAGATTTCTATAGCCCGTCGGGCAATAAGGTCCGTTTCGTTCCTCGTACAATATGCAAAAATCAGATGATCATGACTGCGTAAGATACAAACCATGTATTGTTATTGGTTGACTCGGTATAAAAAATCAGGCCAGTGCGGAAGAAGTAGGCAGGAAGACCGTTTTCAATGCACATGCACCGATTTTGCCCGCAAAAAGTAATCTCTTCTGGTCCCTAAGATAATAACAGAAATGTTAAATTGATATACAAGCGACATAAGCGGCTATGTCCTTTATGCTGTATATATTTCTGTACAATCGTAATTCAAGTTAAAATATTACAGCCTTTAGATGTAAGTTGATCATAACAGATGAGTACGAATACAACTGCCTATACTTAGGGAAAGATAAAGAAAAATAAGGAAATCAGAGGATGAAGAAGATGTATAAAGTAGCCCGGATAATAATGCGGTACCTACAAAATTACATCTATTCTTAATCCACTAAATGAGTCATTTCTTTTGACGGGATTAACGCCAAAAGAAACTATACTTTTGAGATATTAAATCATTCTACTTCTTATATTAATAGATATCTAGAATAGGCAAATATATCCTTCGTCAAATTACTAATCTACATATTACCCCAGTTACTTTTCAGTATTAATTTTAATTTTGATCACTCGTCAACAGTGAGAATTCACTTCTTTGATCGTCGGTGTGCACGTAACTCACGATAATTGTATCTTATACCTAGGTAGCCAGATAAAAACCGACAATAGACTATTGAGGCTTTTTAGTCATAATAGACTCTAATCTATATTTATAATATCATTCATATTATAAGCCTTTTAGCCTGGTCTTTCACTTGTGAAAGGACAGAATAGTTTAAGAGACAGTGTAAGAGATCGGTTTCGGGAGGTCGCCATCAACAAAAGTTCTATATAGCATGTACTACATATTAATAATATTACAACTAATAATAAAAATGATACGAAGAAAAATAAATTTAGGGGGCTGTTCGAGGATGGAAAAGAATTCATTAATAAAACTACATTATTTGGTTAGTGTTCGTACCAGCTGTAGCGAAAATGATTTCGCGAAGATTGTCAAGTAGAGAAATTCAAGCTTGCTGGAAGTATGCCACTTTCGACATGACATATTTGGTTCTTGAACGACTTTTCGCAACTAACTCTCAGACGGATAAATTAAGTCGGTTTTTGTTAAGCCCACGAGGGCTAAGCACAAGGGTCTTCCATAGGTTGAATACGCCTATTTCTGTTTATATATTTGGTTTTAAAGACAGATCCCATAGATAAAATAATAGTTATCAACCTCTATTATGATCTACCATAAATGTCTATCTCTTATCTTGTTGTAGGGTTCAAAACTTTTCTAAAAGATGCCATCGAATACCTTATGTACAGTATTATAAAACGAGGCGCATATTTTAAAGTAGGCAACTTCATTAGTTTTGATACATTTTTAATGCCCATCAAATGGCTTGGTTTAATCTATCCTAAGAATTGAAGAGTATCGCCATTATGATTACTGATCAAATAGATTTTGAGTTTACAAAAGACCCTTTTGTTTACGGCTCATTAACTCTAGCCTTAGCATTTGGAACAATATATTATTTCAATAGGTTTAGCATATGGAAATCCGTCAGGACACAAGGCGTGAAAGGTTTACACTCAAAGACTAAGTTACTCTATACCTTTTTTGGTGGATTTTTGATATCCCTTAATATATACATCTGGGTTTATTTATCTGCTGGTCTTTTAGCGACACTGACATATTTAGGATCGGATTTCCATTTATCACCCTTAACGCTGCATATTTTAGGGCTAAAGTATTCTGAGTTCAATGTTCCTGGGTACTCCTTCATAGAAGAAAAAATACAATTCGAATCCACGGAAGATTTTGAATGTAATGCTGTGCAATTCAGTGATAAGATGTCGTCAAGCCCAGCAGTTTCTGTTGAAGGTGATTTGAAAAGAGTGAGAAACCAAGCATTTGAATTGGCCAAGTCCGAATACCCAATAGCAAATAACTGCTTTTTGGACAGAGACGATGAGTCTGAGGAGGAAATCATTAAAAAAAAATGGGCTAGATTCTGTGGAAGTAGTGTTTGGCTATCCAAGTATGAAGTTCATTTTTTTGTTAACAGAATAGTTTATGCGCACGAGAGTGCAAGAAGCAGGCCCACGATCAGTCTAATAGATGTTCAAATTTTTGACCGTGATTGGAATGAATTAACTGATTTCAACATTCCTCTAGCAGACGGTACAGTGCTTCAATATCCCGGACTTGTTAAAATTGATATAGATCAAAATCCAAAACACAAATTTTCTGTAATGGGACCTGAAGATCCCCGTGTTGTTTTAAGAAGATTCATTAGCGATAAGGGTGAAATAGAAGAAGAGCCTGTTATTATTTTCAATATGCGCCGTACCGAGATCAACTGGAGAAGAGCTATGCATTTCTATAGACCCTTTAATGGTAATGATACCATTAGACTATCACTCAGAGACTTAAGGCCAAGATTTCGTGAGAAAAATTGGGCTCCATTCTTTGATGATAACGATCCAGAGAATATTTACTTCATATACAATTTTAATCCCCTTCGTGTCATCAAGTGTGGACTTTCCGATGGTGTGTGTTATAAGGTCACTGGACCTAATTTTATAGACTCCAACGCGGATGAGTCCAAGCATGTAGGTGCATTGAGGGGTGGAACGAACCTCGTGCCAATACCATCAGACCTTTTGCCAAAACATTTATTTTTTAGAAGATATTGGTTTGGTATTGCAAGATCTCATAATAGCGAATGTGGATGTTTGAAGGAAATTTATAGACCGCACGCTTTCATAATCTCGAAAAATTTGGAAACAGGTGAATTCTCCTTGGATTATGTAAGCTCGTTGATGGACTTTAATGTTGTTGCGGAACCGTGGACTCACAATCTTGCTATATGTAAAGATGGAAAAAATGTATTGATTCCGAACAGTATTGCCTATTGGGATCAAGTTTTGAAGTCCGACTCTACAGTTAAAGATGATTTTATGGGGGTCACTTTTTCTGAGGCAGACAGAACCAATAAAATTGTCCATATAAAAGGGTTTTGGCAACACATCTTGAAGGCATTGAATAATGAGAAAAAAGATCAAGGACCTCAATCGATAGCCAGAATAAAACAATATTATGCTGATAATAATGCCGAGCTCGAGAACGAATTGTTAGGGAGATGCGCGACCTCTTTGGCAGAACAATATTGCGAGGATAAGTCAATAACTCAAAATTGGATTGACCAAGCTTAGAGATTTTATTCCTATTCAATTACTTTTATTAACCTTTTGCATCATACCAATTTCTAGCATCTTTGAATTACAAATGTATTTATTTAATATAGCTTTGTAAATATATTTAATTATATTAAGATTTTATTGAAGTGGAATGTTGGTTTGGTTTCACATAAATTATAAGATGCCCAGTTTCCATTTGCTATATTACCTATTTCAAACTTTTCAAACTAACTGAAAAAATGATTGGGTCTTCTTTAGAAATTTTGAATTCAAATTCATCTAAGACTCTTGGTCCACATGCTCCCGTACCAACTCCATGTTGTTTGTAATCAATCCTAATATACCTCGAACCTCGCTTTATTTCGTGGGGATGTTTGGCTTCTTGGACATTATATTCGTCTGATACTTTAAATCCAAATTTCCTACCTTCCATTGTAACATAAAGCCCAGATTCATGCTCATCTTCTAATAGTAACCATTCAGTATCTTCATGATTACCATTTTCCTGTGGATATTCGTACAAATAATCAAGATTTTCAAAAGGTACTCTATGAACATCTATCCTTTGTGATTCTTTTTTGTCACTATAACTTTCACCTGGTCCTCTTCCGAACCATTTAACATGTTTTCCCAAGTCATCATTGATTTCAAATTCATATCCCAATCTTGGAATAGTTTGAGGGATACATATATCCTGAAATCCTTCTGGTGTCAAATTTGTATAAATTTCTATCTCATTTAGATAAATTGAATATTCTTGAATAGATTTAAATCCCCAAGATAAAATTGGTGGTGAAATAAGAGACTCTACTTTAATTAAAGCGATCCTTTCTGAATCAGGAAGCCTATCTATGCGGATATTTCTAATATTGCATTGCATATGATCAAGACCAAATTGACGCCAATATGGCTCGTCCACGGGCGCGTCATTATTTATACTTGGTCTCCAGAAGCCTAAACTATTAACACCTTCCGAAATTAGATTCTTAGTACCATTTTGCCAATTTGTAATACGTCCAGAAATTTTGTCAAATGAAAAGTTTACGTTTGAACTTTTAATTTGAAATTTGGATTTATCCTCAAAAAATTCAACCAATTTTCTATTATAAGTCTCACGAACCGATTTCTTTGGAAATGCTTCCAATTCATACTGTGTCCATGACACAACATGTCCACTTTCAACTGCTTCTGTAGGATTTATTGTTTTAAACTGGATTTCTAAGAGGTTTGTACCACTTGCAATATTTTGTGGATATTCTGGTAATGATATTTCAACTGATTCTTGTGCCTCAACCTTAGGTAAATTTAACTTTCCTGATTTAATTAATGTTTTCTCTAATCCTGAGTAATTTAATATTTCATATGTTGCAGAATAATTATCCAAGTTAATAAAATCAAACTTGTTGGTAATAATTATTTTACGTTTGTCAACTTTAATAACAATAGGCTCGATAACTTTAGAATATTCAATTAATCCTGGAGTTGGGTTATGCTGAGAATCTAAAAGACCATCCATAATAAAAACTCCATCATGAGGATATTCGCCGAAATCCCCACCATAATAATACACGTCATAACCATTTTGTTTTACAAGTAATCCATGATTTGCCCACTCCCAAATAAATCCTCCCTGGAGCTGATCATATTTGTAAAAGTACTCCTGATATTGCCTTAAAAGCCCAGGGCTATTCCCCATTGCGTGACCATATTCACATAAAATTAATGGCTTCTCAAATTGGTTTACAAATTTATCAAGGGTTTGGAACAGCGGGTACATCCTGCTATACAAATCTACAGATTCTGCATCAAGGTCTCCTTCATAATGAATTGGGCGCGAAGAGTCTAGCTCCCTAATTTTCGCAACCATTGATTTATGATTGCATCCATAGAAGGCTTCGTTTCCAAGCGACCATAAAAATACACAAGGTTGATTGAAATCTCTCTTTACTAACTGATATGCCCTATCAATATAGGCTTTTTCCCAGTCTCTATTGTCGGAGGTAAATTTCTTTGCCAATTTGAACAAGCGCAATTTTTCTTCATCGTATTCAGCATCATCGTTGCCCCCATCAGGTTTTCTCACTGCTTCAAAAAAGCCATGACATTCTAAATCGGCTTCATCAAGGACCCAAAACCCTATTCGGTTAGCTAATTCATAAAATTTTGGATGATTTGGATAATGCGATGTACGAATTGCATTGATATTATATTTTTTCATTATATATAAATCACGTTTGATATATTCTAAAGGTACGGCTCGACCGAACTGGGGATGATGATCATGTCTATTGACTCCCCTAATTAAGATAGACTTACCATTTACCCTTAATGTTCCATTTTTTATTTCAACTTTGCGAAAGCCCACATCTTGTTCTACTTTATTAGTAACTTTATTATCTACTAAAACCGACAATTCAAGATTATAGAGGTTTGGAGATTCTGCGGTCCATTTAAGTGGATTTTGTACTTCGAAGGACGTATTAAAATTCGACGCTTTTAAATCAAAGCATTGATCTATTATTTTCTCTTCTTTATACTTTAGCAAAATACGCAATTTAGAATTAGAATTAGTGATGTTTATTCTCAGGTTAATGTTCAATATTGAATTCACATACGACTCGTCCAAATCGGTAACAATATTGAAATCCTCAATGAATCCTGTCTTATTGAACCCTAATAAGTACACATCTCTGAAAATTCCACTCAACCACCACTGATCTTGGTCTTCGATATATGAAGAGGAAGACCATTGGTAAACCCTGACCCATAAATCATTCACATGATCCAATAATATATCTTCAGTGACATCAAACTCTGACGCATTTCTGCTACCTTCATTATAGCCAACTAATTTACCGTTAAGAAATATATGAAATGAATTATCAATACCTTCGAAGCGAAGCCTCAATAAAAAAGGCTTCGATTTCCAATCTTCTGGAATAACGAAGCTACGGCGGTAGGTGCCTGTAGGGTTTTGTGAAGGAGGATATGGGGGATCTACCGCAAATGGGAATGCAATATTAGTATAATGCGGCTTTCCATACCCCTGAAGTTGCCAGTGACCTGGGACAGCCAATTTACCATGAAACTCTGTAATTTTCTCATTAGGTAAAGGTGCTTCCAATGGAGACCGCGAGTAATTGAAATCCCAATTCCCATTAAGGCTCAATGTTGAGTCACTTGGTAAATAGTAAGCCCTAGAATCAAGTCTATTTATCTCAACAATATTCGGGTTTGAAAGTACTGACTCTAGTGTATCTG
Organism: Debaryomyces subglobosus; assembly: GCA_003708965.2. Taxonomy (NCBI): domain Eukaryota; kingdom Fungi; phylum Ascomycota; class Pichiomycetes; order Serinales; family Debaryomycetaceae; genus Debaryomyces; species Debaryomyces subglobosus. The sequence continues at coordinate 9,469 of PPOW02000019.1, read as the reverse complement.
GTGTGTAGTCTGTCATGTTGAGTATATATCTATTACTTCTAAAAAATAATCAATAGAATTATCAATCTGTATGCTTAAATTTCTAGGTATTCGAACAATATTAAAGCTTTAATCTTTTTATATGTCTCTGGCGTAGGAATCGTAGAATTTTTAAAGGTACAACATGGTAATTGCTGGGATACATCAATGTTGTATTCAAACTCACAAAGCCTCTCGGGGTAAAGTCGGATTGTTTATTTGGGTGTTAATTTCGCGGGGTCACCCCATAATTTATATAATTCATATATGATAGTACTTATTTTTAAATGCCAAGGTTCCTGAAAGTAACTTCTGATTGTAACTCGTGCAGCTATGGTATGAAATGTGGGGGTTGTAGTCGCCGTCTCACTGTAACGTGGTTCTTTACTTGCCACAATAGGTATCTTGTCCGAATAAGCCTTTCACTCGCATTTGAAGTAGCGCGGAGATTGAGCGGATCGGTGTATTAAATGCAGCCGCAAAGTGCGATTTCTTTTTAAACACGCAAGAATAGAATAGATGTAGCAAGAACTCTGGGGAAATTGAATTTTTGGGAATCAAATGAATGATTAAGTCTTTTTGATCACCGATATGTACGAATGTGTATAAAACCAAGCAGAAGGGTTGCGATTTTTGCAACTGAACATGAAGGGTAAGTCCTAAAGATTGATACATTCAGATGAACGTAGAGAAACCTGACAGTGAGCACGTAGAAAATAGAAAAGACGAAAAGAATGTTGAAGTTGGCATTCACTCAATTCCTTCACTAGATGCTGATAGCAAACCTGTGGAAGTTTCAGAAGTCGAACGTCCGAAGCTACTCAGTAAACAATTGATACCTCTTTATTGTTGCTGCTTAATAGTTTACTTCTGTTCTACCATGAATGGATTCGACGGTAGTCTAATGGGTAGTATTTATACCTTGCCAGACTACCTTGAGTATTACAATTTGGATATGAGTTCGACTGGTACTGGTCTTATTGTCTCTATATACTATGTTGGACAAATAGTTGGGGCATTTTTTTGTTCCTTGATGGATTGGAAGGGAAGGAAGGTTGCTATCCTCACCGGTTGTATTGGTGCTTGTATTGGTGCGGTGATTACTGCAGTTGCAAAAGATACGAAAACGTTAATCGGTGGTAGATTCTTTCTTTCTATGTGCACTACTATTGCCGTTGCTGCTGCTCCAGCTTATTGCGTTGAGATTGCTCCTTCGCATCTCAGAGGTACTGTCGCTGGTCTTTATAATACTCTCTGGTATGTGGGATCTCTTGTAGCAGCATTCACGGCATATGGCGCAGACTTAAATTATCGTGGATCTACCAAATCATTCAAACTTCCTCTTTGGTTGCAAATCATTTTTCCTGGTATAGTGGTATTGTTTGGTTGGTTTATTCCTGAATCTCCAAGATGGTTAGTTGGAGTTCATAGAGTCGATGAGGCTAGGAAAATTATAGCCAAGTACCACTGTAATGGTGATGAAGCCCACCCATTGGTAGATCTTGAAATAGCGGAAATGATTGACTCCTTCACAGATGTGAAACTTTCCGATCCCATTAAGGTCCTAGACATGAGACCATTGGTCACGAAACGTTCTGATAGATACAGGCTTGGATTAGTGATTGCAATGGCATGGTTTGGTCAATTCTCAGGAAACAATGTTGCATCTTACTATCTTCCAACAATGCTAAACAAAGTAGGTATGACTTCAGCTTCAACTAATGTACTCATGAATGGTATTTACTCTCTTGTCTGCTGGTTTGCCTCAATATTAGGTTCATTTTCTCACGATAAGGTGGGTAGAAGAAAAATGTTCTTGTTTTCTACTCTTGGTGCTTCGTTGATGTTATCAGGTCTTGCTATATGTACAGCCAGATATAACATCACACCTACACATGGTGCTTCAACAGGTACACTTGTTTTTATATACCTCTTTGGCGTGATCTTTTCATTTGCATTCACACCTATGCAGCCAATTTACCCTTCTGAAGTTTCATCTAACATCTTAAGGTCTCGAAGCATGATTGTTGTCTATCTTACCTCAGGTATCGCATCGTTTGTCAACCAGTTTTCAGCACCAAAAGCGATGGAAAATATAGGATATTGGTATTATGTTTTCTTCGTCTTCTGGGATATTTTTGAATTTATTATTATCTATTTCTTCTTCGTTGAGACTAGACATAAATCTCTTGAAGAGTTAGAAAAAATATTCGAAGCAAAAAATCCAAGAAAAGTTTCTGTTGGAAACTTTAATGAAGAAGATGAAAAAATTGAGGAAGTAGAAGTTGCAAGACAAAGACATGTGATTGAGCTCACTAATAAATTTGTCAATGAGAGATCGGCTCACCAGGGTGTATGAAGTTTCGATAGCAGGATATAAATTTTATTCTAATTTCAAAATATTCACTTCTTTTATATTCTATAAAACTAGTAGCGTCATTATCTAAATATGGGATATATTGTTTCTGTGTAATTCTTGTTACGGAAGTCAGTTCCTGATTCGTCAAATCTTGAGTCGCTTGTCATTAGTGTAATAGGGTTCTTATAATCCATATGTCCACAAAATGGTTCACTCAAATCTAAACCAAGTAATTTCAATGCCTTAGTGGAGTACTTTTTAAAGTGATCCATTTCTGTATCCAAAAAATAATTTTCTTCCTGTTTTAAATAGCTCTTAGTCATGAAATAAAAAGAAGTGATTCTATCTTCTAATGTTAAATTGGAACTTGCGGCATGGTAAGTAGATCCGAGTATAAAAACGCAATCCCCTTTTTCTAACTCTAAATAGCAAACATTTTTCTTATTAGTTTCGGGACATCTATTTGGTCCCCATAAATGGGAACCTGGAATTACTCTCGTGGCACCGTTATTTTTTGTTGTTTCTGTCAAGGCGACAGATAATCCTAAAAGAGTTTCTGAGCCATATATATATGATTCGCTTTCCTTGTGGATATTATGATGAATCATATCCTCTCGATGATATCTTTGATCTTTTGCATTAGGCCCTACCTTGTACGTAATGGACGAATTGAGCTGTATATAACTGTTTCCTTCCTTGATTTGATTACCTGTCCAAAAATAATTTGATTCACTCAAAAATATTGAGGAAAGTTGTACAAATATATTATTGCAAAGTATAATATCTACAGAAGTAGATGATTTTAAAACACTTCTTGTAACTACTGTGGTTTCTTTTGGGAAGGGTGATCCATTCCAAGCTTCATCTCTAAAGAAATAAGGATCTAATTCTTTAACAATGCTATCACATTCTGTTCCTTTTATCAAAGACTTAACGATACATACTCCGTACTTTTCGAGCTTTTCTATAATTAAAGAGAGATCCGAATTATAAGTAGTGAAATCTTTAGTAGTTATTGATGAGGATGAAACACTATGTGGGGCTTGATTAGGAATATTTACAACCTTTAGTCCACTTTCCAAGGTAATTTCATCAAAAGGCTTTGTTGAATTTTGATATAACATTCTGTATGTATTATTGAAGTATCTTAATATTCTCTTTCCTTTATCTCTTAACTTTATAGGAAAAATGCTATTATTAACAGGTGCTATCAATAGAGCCATCTAAAATTACTCACGCATTGAATCTATGACTCTGAGTCGCACCAGATGATTGCCGGATTAATATTTCAAACGAGGTTTCAATTTTTCAATAAATACTCATAATATTTCTAAAATCATACATGAATTGTAAGCTACAATTACAGTTGAGACTTGAAAGTGAGGCTGTATCTTCTTAGTCTCAATTTTTTGACTTGCAAATCATCGAATACATCTATAACTCATATCTAAAGGCTGGATTTTCTTTGTCAGTTAGGTCAGCGAACTCAAGATGCTCGGCAATTTCATTTTTGTTCGGTCTGGCATCCCTCTTCTTGTTATCCCCCCAATAAGAATACCATATTAAAATAAGAACCGCTAAAGAAACAAAACCGTTCACCACAATCGATATTTTAGCACCTGTATACTCAGGTGCCTGCTTGTCAATAAATGTTTGTGGACCTATCAAATTTCCAACACAGTAACCAACTAAGTATACAGCATTAGTTGTAACCTTCTTAGTGTGGCCCGCCACATTAGAAGCAATTATAGATAATAAGCAAATAAATCCAATAGGTGACAATGTATATAAACAAAAGCCAGCATACTGCACCTTCACATTGGAACTAAATGCCAACATGCATTCTGATATGATTACAATAGCAGTTCCAACCGTTGCCCAAAATAAACGATATGGATAAATTAAAACACCACACGCTAACAAGGTACATCCAACAACTTCAACGGCGCCTGAAGGCATTTGCATCAATAAGGCTTCCGCAGGTGAATATCCCATCCCTGTCAACAAAATGCTACCAAAATTTGTTATGCCACCATTTGGTATATTATTCGCAATTGAAAATATAAAGAACAACCATGTTTTACTATCCATAAGAGCTTCAACAAATTGGTGTTTTTTAAAATGTTTGTTTCCAAACCCTTGTTGATTAGTTCTAATTCTCTCTACGACAAGTCTCTTTTCTTCATCATTTAGAAACCAAGCTTTTGTTGGTGTATCAGGAAAATGAATCAAGATAATGAATCCTAAAAATATTGTTAAACATCCAGTTATGATGAAAATGAGCTTCCACGCTTCCAAAGAATACTTCGCTTGATCAATATGAACATTGTACGCAATTGCACCCGCACCTAGTATCATGCCAATTCCGTTACAACTAAACCATAAAGCAGTTCGGATGAATTGTTCTTCTTTCTTATACCACTGACTCGTCAAGATGACAAATGCAGGAGTGACTGAACTCTCGAGCATTCCTAATATTGTTCTCAACGCAATGAAACCGGCATATTGAGGAATAGAATGCAAACACAATACCACTCCCCAAATAATAATAAAAACAGATACTGTTTTGACAACAGGGAACCTCTGCAATAGCATCGAAGCTGGGAATTCAAAAATCAAATATCCGAGGTAAAATGACGTCCCGGTCCATGAATACATGTCACCGACCATATTCAAATCCTCCCTCAACCCCAAGATGGAAGCAAAAGAATTGGATAACTTATCCATAAACTGAAAGCAATATAACAAGCACATTATAGGCATCAAACATATATCTATTTTCCGAAGAATCTTTCTATTTGTCTTTTCGTCGATTTCAATCATCTTTTCGTTTTCTATATATTTCATTGCTTCATCCACATCAGTTATATTGACCACTTTGCCTGTATGAGGAGAAACAATAGTTGTTATACCCTGATCTTCAATGTCCATATTAGAATTCACTTCCAATACATCATTGGAATAATTATCTTTCTCACGTTTTCCAACCATTACATACAAATAATGGATATAATTCAGTGAAGATTAGCGTTTAATAACAAACAGGATTTATTGGAGTATTTATATAATCTCATATCCCTCGCAATCATTCTTATCTAATCTTGTCAATCTTAGCAACTCATATCCGATTAACCCACTTGTTCCCCATCAAGTGCGATTTAGTTAATGGATTTTTTTTTTTCAGATGTAAATTTCTCATTTCAGATTCAGAAATTTAACTTTCCCCAGGATTCTTGCCGAATTTTTGATCCTTCTATGAGGGTTAAAGCAGAACCATATTTGGGCATTGCGGAGATGCGCGAGCTCAAAGTAAAAGCTAAGAATCATGATAATAATTAACTGTCGTCGGGAGATACTTCCGAGATCAGAGTCAGAACAATAAATGTCATTCTTCGTTGAATATTCTCTATACAACCTCAGAACACAAATGCTTGTAACGGTAAAACCATTCAAATTTAAGACTTTCATGCTCCCAAATATAACTAAGTATATTGGGGCTACAAAATGCTGTCATACTTAGACAATCTTGAAGTTTATTTTAACAGATTTATACGTGGTAACATTACGCCTAGATATATCAGTTATAGGGTTAAGTCAAAATGTATTCTTGAGAATCTAGAAACTTTTATATATTATTTGTTACCATTTGGATTTATATTATCCTTTTTACAAACAAGTTAGTTTTACACAATAAAGCTTGGTATTACCTTTAAGCTGGTAATTATAGATAAGCAATCACAAGAAATAATTATGCTCTTTAGAGGCCGATTATTTAGATTATTACAGAGAAAAGGACTTATTAAATGAATCTACTACTGACAGCTTTCATTGTGGCATTCTTTATTACAAACAAATTAGAACTAGGATATACAGGCATTTTATAAATTATACCAACCCCTGTCTAACATTCCTTTTTTCAGATGAATCTAATTGCAATGCTACTAGTAAATTTAGCGGTTTTCTTTTTACGGTTATCGCGCTAATAGATCGCTGATAAGGAATTTGACATGCATATATATTTTAAAAGTTTATATCCATGTCAAAATATATGGATTATCGAGCTAGAGAAAATGTCATCGAAATTAGAGTCTATTGAAATAAAAGGTGATTATATTGAACAAGGCTCCATTTATGATACCGATACAGTTTTGGAAAAACGATTCAGCTTATGGAGTACGATTGCCTTTCAATTTTCTTTAATCTGTTCAAGTATTGCTATTGGAACCTATCTAAACACTGTTGTTGGTGTTGGAGGGTCACCATTCCTAATATATGGTTATATTTTAGCAGTTGGGTGTGATTTGGTGATATGTTTCTCGTTGGCTGAATTAGCTTCAGCTTACCCACACCCATCTGCTCAAGTACACTGGACATACTGTTTAGCACCCAAGAGATTAAAAAAAGTGATGAGTTTCTTAGTTGGTATATTATCATGTGCTGGATGGATCTTTGCTTGTTTTGCTGTTTCTTATACTACTTCAATATTTATCATTGCGTTGGCCGAGGTCTATAATCCTAGCTATGTTCCACAGAACTGGCATTATTATTTGATATATGTATCACTTACAACTGTTGGATGGGCTATTAATGTGTTTTTAATAACTTTATTACCGATGATCAACTATGTATTGGTATTTGTTATTAATGGTGGTACATTATTTATTGTGGTTACTCTTCTCATTAAGTCAAACCCGAAGCGTTCAATTGAATATGTGTTCCTCAAAATACAGAATGACACTGGATGGTCTTCTAATGGCTTAGTTTTTTTCCTTGGATTACTCCCTAGTATAGCAACTGTTACCTTCTTTGACGGTGCAGCGCATATGACAAACGAAATTCCTGAACCAGAAAGAAATATTCCTTTAGTCATGATTATAGCTAACAGCTTTTCAGCTATAGCTGCATTCTTAGCTGCTATAGCTTATATGTATTGCATAGTTAATCCTGATCATATGGCATCACCTATTGGAGGACAACCAATTATACAATTAATGTATGATGCATTTCATTCTAAAGTTCTAACTACTATTGGCATCTTGATATTAATTATTACATTTTGGGGTTCTTATATCGGTTATTCTTGTTCTGGATCAAGATTGGTCTTGTCCTTTGCCAACGCAGGTGGTTTACCATTTGGAAAATCATACTTTGGCAAAATAAATGCACATCTTAAAGTTCCGGTTAACTCTCTTAACTTCATTACAATTATTACTTTAGTTTTGGGACTTATAATATTTGGTTCTTCAACTGCATTATCTGCTGTATTGGGTTCCTCCATGGTATGTATAAACTTATCTTATGTTTTTCCAGTTGTCTGCATGCTTTGGAAATCAAAATTCTCCTTATCTCCATATGAACGATTTAAAACTAGTGAAGACGACGACGAACTAAGTGCAAAACTCACTATTGGTAAAAATTTACCCTATTTTTGTTTAGGTAAACTAGGTTTGATCATGAATATTATTGCTGCTTGTTGGACCTTCTTTATAATAATTTGGCTAAATTTCCCAATATATTATCCAGTTAAAACGGACAACATGAATTATGCATGCGTTGTATTAGGGATCACCTTCATTATTGCAGTTTTGCTTTGGTTCTTTCATGCCCGAAGAACCTATGATCATGATGTTAATTCGACGCATATCTAATTTTAAGTGTATTCATTGTCTTCTAAAGGATGTATACATGGTAGCGTAGAATCAAATGATTCATTAATAATTCTTTCGTTTGAAAGCAAATTTTTGAAAGAAATATAACATTTAAACATCTATGTGAACATTTTAGTTACGAAGCAGTTAAAGATGCAGAATATACTAAATCATTGCTTGCAATAGGGTGATAGAAAACCTCAGCCCCGCCATGTTAGCTATTAGTCCTTCCCTTCTCCTTTCAATATGCAGCAGCTTTAGTTGCAATTTTATTTCTCTGTGAGTACTTATGAAGTTAGAAATTATATTACAAATTTTGAATTGAAATTTGACAATAAATACTAAATTTAATCCTTAATTTTCGATAAATTTATTTCAACCCATCAATAGCTACCTGAAGAAAATTTGCAACTAAATTATAATTTCAAGATGAAATTGTTCTGTACAGTTCTTTTGAATTTTATTATTAACCCTCTCACCCCACCATTTTCATATTTTACGGTATTGATCAAATACTATTTTGGTGATCAAGAGACAAACTACACCGTTTTTCCGATCAAATCTATTATGTTACAAGTTCTGTTTACATTTTATTTTCTACGGAATTATGTAAATTTTTATGAAGATGAATAGATAATTGCATTAATTGTCCCAATTTGTTCGAATACATAAAGTGCGTTAACTCATCGCCATTGAATAAGTCGTGTTTGCTTGGTCTACTCTCTACTAAAAGATTCCTTTTCCTATACTGATATTAATTTTTTATCATTTATTCTATAATCTCAGATTCTTAACGAATTTGTATTTTACGCTCGTTATATACTATTATTAATACGGGTATTCAGTGCTCCTATAATTAACTCATCTCTTAAAAAAGGAACTAGGTCCGAAGTAGTAAATCAAAGCTAATTTCTGAAATGAACCAAATTTTAAACCATGAGTATGTCACTCTCTATGAATATGTAGATGTACTATGCCTAAACCGATTTTCATCAACTGTTATGAATTTGGTGGGGGTATGGGGAAGCAAATCTTAAATCTCCGCACTCATCGATAATAGCACTATTTTGCAAAAAAATGCCCATGGTGATTCTTATAATCAAGTATTGAATTTTCCCCCATCATTAATTTAACTTTAAGAAAAGAGGCTATTCAACGGTTTATATTTCATTAAAATGGGGTCATTATATTTGAGGAAACCCCAAATTGGTGGTATGGTAGCTAGGTATATTAATATATAAATCACTTTTCTTTATTTTATAATGAAGACTTAATTGCATTAGATAGTAATCGATATGGTGCGTGCTCTTGAGGATAAAGGCAACGATATTACAATGATAATTTCTGGAGGTAACTATTCAGATGCAGAAAATCAGAAGGAAGTCACATTGGAAGATGTTACACCAAAATTAACAAAATGGTGGTTTCAGTACCCACATTTATT